>BMAU01020311.1:600000-815137 GCA_019973935.1 Trichonephila clavipes | reverse complement strand
GTTATTACGTCATTGCTCGAAAACAATGCACAATTACCAGTGATCCTCACGAGCTTGTCGCATATAAATTATACACAAAAAATTAACACTTATTTTGATAATTCGTACAGTTCATGCAAAAAAATCTCCTTTAATCAGTCGATAAAAAGTTACTCGATTTCTCCGCTCCCCAGGCGCCACCGTTTTCCACGCAGGCACACGACGTATGTTATGAAAAAAGAGGGAGAGAAAAGGAATAAAGTAAGCAAATCCTCTTGAAATAAAGCAAATTCCTTCTGCAACGTCGTATCAAGGTCCTTTACTGGCAGGCCCAAAGCCTTCGAATAATTTTATGGATAAAGTGCAAATGCTCAGAAAACGGCGTATTTCAGAAAAACGAATAATATATACCACGTCCGGGGCAATCGACGTTTTTGTTGAGCGAGACGTATATATACGAGCCGAGACGCGGGCTATCAAATTCAGTCGCATTGTTCTTTGCGGGCGAAAGGGGGGCGCGATGTGTGAAAATTGGCGATTGAATATTAAAGTCGCAGATATTGACAGTTTGAGAAGCACTGGTTTACACCATTTGTTGCGCTACTGGGGATGACGGTGACTTTGACTTTCAGCAGCTCATAATGGCAAAGGAATGAAACCTGGCGTCACCATTTACAACGGAATGGAAGTATGTCAACATGCGATGGAAGCATACCAACTCACCCAGGCCCAAAAAAAAAACTCATAGCTCAGCTAAGTCAGTCGGAAAGGTGATGCTTGCAGCATTTTTCGACATTCAGGGATCCCTATTGTTGGAGTGTAAGTAGACGGACGTCTCCATCACCGCTTAGTGGGCACAACCCAAACACCTGAGATCGCTGCATAAGACTATCAAAAACTAACGCTCCAGGTATACAGTTTCTCAGGTGTCATCATTCTGCTCGAGAATAGAAGGCCGCATGTCGCCAAAAATGTGTGTCGAAGCACTGACCCGTAAGTGGGAAAGTCCCTGAAAACATCCAGCTCAGCAGTCTGAATCTGCTCGCCTTGCGGACTATCGCCATCTTGGACCTGCTGCAGGAGAGCCCAACGGCCAACGATTTCACTCCACCCATCACGTGAAGCGCTGCAGCCCTCGGAAATGGTTCCACGATCACCCGACATCGTTCTCTCTTCCTGCACGCAAACCGTAACCTTCATACGCGCTTCAGCGGCGATTTCATCCTGCCCAAAGACCATGCGTGCGAAGATTTCTTTTTAACAAACTTTGTGCTCATTCCCCACTCATTAAATATTGGTTTTTCATTATCTATGTCTTCAAGTCTCACTTCTGTCACTGCACATCCTCACTACCGTACACACTTCGAATCCTTTCTCATTTGAGCACCCCGTGTATAATGTTGATTTGTTCTTTAAATATAAATTTATGTACTTATTGTAAAAAAAACTAATAGGTTCAAAATCGCATCATCGAAAGAGAAAATTGATCTTTTTTGCTGCTTCTCCAGAAAATTTCACGACATTTTAAAATTTAATTTTCTTTTCGATGTTTTTTGCAACAAATTAATTGGCGATTGAAAAAAAGCATTGCTTTAAAAATTAAGCTTTTATAGTATAGTTGAATAAAAAATACAATTGACAATACATGTTTTCAATATTTGAAATTGATTAGCACAAATATATTTTATGCATAAAAATCCTTTTGTATAGATTTTTTAAAGCAGAACAAAGATTAAAACATCGCATTTAACATCACAAAGTTTATTTCCTCCATGGAACTCCACATCTTCCTCAGTGGTATAAAAATATGTGCGTTTCTCCAGTTCTTTGTGTACTCCTATTGTACCAGCTTATTTTTTATTTCAAGTTGACAAATATTTTCGATCATAGCGTAAAATTGAAATTCTTCTTTCCATTTGCATCCACTCCTTTACATCAATTCTATTTTCGACTGTTATATGTACATATATAAGATGATACTTCTTGCATTTTGCTTATGGAATAAAATATAAACATTTAGCTTCACAAGCATTTGGGTTATTTCATATTGTTTAAAATGCACGTATATTCCCATGGGATGTGTATTTTGATAAACAAACCGAAAATAATGCATTGTACATGAACTACGTTTCTGGTGTACATTTATCGTGCTAATGGATCGATCGGCAAAGAGACATAAAGCTTATATTGGATTGTTGCTTGCTATCAGTTTGTTGTATGTATACGGGGTGTGACACAAAACGAGAATGGTACAATAAGTTATTGTACTTTACAGAATCAGTTCCCTCTCGTGACATTTATCACCTTCAAAGTAGCTCCCTTCAACATTCACACGTCTGCATTTGGTACTGTACATTTGGTACATTGTTGGTATCAGTTCTGGAGCGAGGATTTTGGAAGGCCCTTCAGGAGACTCTTCGTTTTTGCCTGAATCTCTTCAACTGAGGTGAAATGGGTCCCTTTATGAAATATTTAACTGTAGGAATTGAAAAAGGTGCATGAGGCCAGATCAGGTGAATATGAAGGATGCTCCTTCACGGAAATGTTTTTCCTGGTCAGATAGGGCCGTGTGAGTGAGTGTATTGTCTTGGTGCAACAACCATCCAACACTCCTCAATTCTGTTCTTTTTTCCCGCTAATTTTTTCACGAAGTCTTTTTAGTACTTAAATGTAGTAGTGTTGATTAACTGTCTGATCATTGATGTGAGTGGGAGCACACTCATATCACGAATTTGGGCAATCTTTTGGTCTGTAATCTCTGACTTTAAGCCCCCAGCATCTTCATCTTCCACACTATCCCTTTTCTTAAAAACCGCTTATGCCATTCAAACACATGTGCAAGAGACAAAGATTCATCTCCATAAGCCTCGGTTAGTATTTGAAATGTTTTCGTCGCTGAGTTTTTAAGTTTCATAAGAAACTTGATGTTGAGTCGATATTTACCCGGCAGAATGCAGTTGCACGCGTTCACTCAATGACGCAGTATTTCCAACTGACAAAACTGGCTACATGGATAGAGGAGGTGTGTCACCAAAACAGTTGTTGCCACCTCCATTCTTTTTACCAGTTACACACTAAGTCTCTTTTTTGCGTGCGTGTGTGTTTTAAATCCGGAAATTCTTTTTCCCATTCTTGCAAAATTAAAAAAACAAAGCTGTATTAATGGTTTCCAGAATAATCTGATCGTTCACGTATTTGTCTTTCAATTTGGTATAGGGTATGTCTTCTTTTATACGGGTTGCCGAAATGAAAACGGCACTACAGTCGGTTTGATAAATGGTTTAATGCTATTCATAGAAATTAGTATACAAAGGGAAGAAGTGACACAGATAGGCTAGAAAAGGTAGGTAACAGATAGGCTAGAAAAAGTAACCTTGTGAGTTGAAACAAGTGTTCCTGTTTTACAACATAATGGATCCACGGCGTGTCATGAGTTCGAGCCTAGTACCGCTGAGGACTCACCGAGTAGGAGGACGATGCATGATGTCGGAGCTAAAACGTCCTCTTGTTGGTGTAGTGTGGAAGCTTGGAGAGGGAGGTTCCAGCTCTGTTGTCTTCTCCGGTATTGGTCGCGGAAACAATTTCATCAGCATCTTTAACCTCATTATCGTCGGAAAATCGTCGTCTTCAGAGCTTTCTGGAGTGGACCAAAGATGCGGAATTCACTCGGTGAGAAGTCCGGGCTGTAAGGGGGGTGTTCGAGAACCTCTCAGCGGAATTGCCGTAACAATGTTTGCCACGGAGCAGCCACGTGAGGACGAGCATTATCTTGCAAGATGATAACCCCTCCATACAACAGCGTTTCTTGATATTCTTTCGTAGTTCATGCAATGGGCCACAGTACGTGACAGCATTATCGTTTGGTGACATTCATATTGTAAACGTTGCCTTTTAACGTGGTCCCACGCTATCACACACGCATCTGGGGGTGGATTTGATGATATCACTTGTATTCGCAGCACTCTGCGCCCTCTATAGGGGTATGTGCAGTCATTTGGGCGACCCTTATACAGGAACTGCTTCCATCGCTCTCTGTTGCTATGGTTACGGAACGTTCACTTTGGTTAAAGGAAGTTGTAATTTCGAACCTGGAACTCAATAACGCCGTCCACGACTTCGCGACCATGACCACTCGGATACTGCGGCCACATGTACTTAGAAAAGAACTGGTGGAAGAACGGTGGCCGCGTGACAATGATCATGAGCTAGTGTCTGCGTTATTGATTTGCGCGGGTTCGAGTTCTGATGCCACCGAAGACCCATCGCTTAGGTGGGCCAATGTTCGTTAAATCTCGGGTGGCTCAATGTCCTCACGTTGGTATAGTGTGGAACTTAGGAGAGTGGGTTTCTGGTCAGGTACCGTCTTCGTCACTTGATAACAGTTCAAAATTGTGAGGTCTGTAGCCAAAAGCCCTGTTGTTGCTTTATTATGCGATGCTATTAAATATACTTACTCATTCACTCATATTCTTTATTTTTAGCTCTTATTGTATTGATATCGATGTGCCAGTCCAGATTCCAAGAGGAAGTAAAATTCCATTTCTTTTCCGTTTCGCCACCGCAGACGATAAAATTGTCATAAATGATACAACAGACTCCAAAATAAATTTTTTTTTCGCCGGTAAACTTTTACCGCCACATGTTCAAAGCAAGTCGCGATCTTTTGATATCAGTAACGTCTTTTTCATATGACATCAAAAATGGATAAATAAAACCAAAGATAACTGATATTAATTAATGTTTTTTTTGTGTGCATATTATGCGTTGTCGCCAATAACGCCAACTTGGCTAGATTTGCGCCGGCAGAACGGAAGAGTACCAAATTTTTTACAGCATTAGCATTCTTCAAATTCAAAAAGGTCGCTAAATGCAGGCATTCATAGCCTATTTTGCAGCTATAGAGCGATATAATCTGAATTAAATTAAATTTTGTTTGATGAATTAAATTAAATGAAAACCTTGATTGAACTTCACTATTCCAGTCAACGATATTTAACTATTATTATTATGATCTGTTGTACAACCCCATCCTTCCCCCCCACACACACACACACACAGTAATCTCCCTATTAAACTAGATAAAAAAACTACTAACCTTTCTGCGTCATAGAACTAACTAACTACAACCATTATTGCATTGTGCCGACCCAATCTCAATGGACACCTTCCAATGGAGAACATGTTCAGTCAAGTCAATAATTCCGCATATCAGAGACCTGATCTTTGATCTTGGAGACTAGAGATTAGGAGATGGATGCTTAATTACAGGAATACGTATCAGTGAAAGCAGGAGTGACTCCACGGTGGGGGAGGGTGTAGTAGGATTTGCCGCATCCCTCTCTGCCTCTAGTGATTGATCTCATTTGCAAATTGCCAACTCCTGGTATTGTCGATGTTCATCTGTTTGAAGAGAGATGTTAAGTACTGTGGGGATTCAGAGGTGTTTGAGTATGGATGTTAGAACCGTTGCCAATTAGAGTTGTTGAATATGTGATAAGAATGTTTAGTTTTTGGAATGTCTTTGTGGTATTTAATGGTACGAATATACAACTACCTAAATTTGGGTTAAATATTTGTGTTTGTGTGTAGCATTATTTTGTTTGAGATTGATTGCACTGAACATTAAAAATATGATTCAAATTTCGAATATTTTGAAGTCAGTAAAATGTTCTAAATCACGTTCTGACTTAGTTAACGTACAAGGAATAACGTATTTTAATATCTTTCTTTATTTCTATTTGAATTAGTTTTTTTTCTATACATAATCTACCGTATATTTCTGATTGTAAGCCGATCTGCGTATAAACCGAGAGTACGTTTTTTCTTCAAACATTTACTTCCACTTCAAAACTCGTATATAATTCGAATTGAAAAGAAAATCTTGGAATTTTTAAGTATTTTGCCATGAAGACGAAAGTGTTGCCAAACGAGTAAAACGCACGAAATACTTTCAAGTCCAATTGCTATAAAGCAAAACGCCAGACGCCAATGACGATTTTTTTTATTTCCTGTAATCGTATCTATAATGCTAACACATCCCCCCATTCAATTGTTCCCTTGCGCGGTGTCTGTGTTGGTCATAATGTCTGTGACATTTTTTGTTTGTTTGGAAAAAATGAACTGACAAAGAAATTTCGTGCGTGACATGGGATCGTCGACCTATATTTCATACCCTGGAAGATAAACTTTCTAAATTATGATCATCACAATGAGTAAATGTAAATTTTACGAATTATTCGAATACTCGGATTTTCATATTGACTTTAAGGATTTATGGTTTTCTTTTTCTTTTCGAATAAGTGCTTCATTCAAAACACCAAAAAGTTAAAAGAATAAAAGTACAGGAGAGTGGTTAACAAAAATATTTTTCTTTTAAAACAAGAGAGTATTATAAAAAAAAAAATTTAAGTCAATTCCTACTTAGAATTTTTTTTTTATTTTAGTTACTTTTTATTAAATACTTATAAGTAATGTAAATATGTACTTACATGTGTATATACATATGACAGAATCACAATATTGAGAGACAAAATAGAGATATCGATTTTCCTTGCAATTTTCCCTTTTCCTTTCTATATAGAGTGTTGGACTATTTTTGTTTGTTTGTTACTATTTATTCATGAATTAAATTTAATAATAGTAGAAAAGGAATCACGCACGCAGAAATTAGGTCATCCCAGGTGGGATTCAAACCCACGACCTTTGGATTAGAAGTCCAAGTGCTATCCATTGCGATACAGGGTTACAACGAACGATTTTCCTTTCAATATATATCCTGTTGGACTACTATTTTTGTTTGTTATTATTTATTCATTTTTTAATTTAGTTAATGAATTAATATTTGAAAGAACTGTATTAACATCAAGCGTCATTCACTATAGTTTAAAAAAGTGTATTTGAACTTGAGTCGGTGAGAATAAAAAGTATTTTATTAACGATTGAAATTTTGACCAAGATATATAGGGATAGAGTGAACTAATAGTAGGAATTGAAAAAAGAAGAAAAAACAGTTTTTCCTTTACATTTTTCCTCAGATTAGCAGATCCGTATACAGACTGACTCCTTAACTTTTAACTAGGTAAAAATTTTCAAAACTTTTCGGGTCATAAACGGAAATATACGGTATTCTATTTTTTAAAACACCAAATAATTAATATTTATTTAAAATAAATTACTTTTTTGTCTTATATAAATGCACTTAATGAAATGATTTTGTTTACTGTAGGGAATTATATGGAAATATTTAAATTAATTTTATTTACTTGACGAAAACAATTTTAAGAGCACGAATTTTTATCAATCCTCTCATTGTTTTGGAACAAAACGTTTTTGTCACCAGCATAGCATTTTAAAAAGAGCATCCATTCTTTTATTATCAAGTTTGAAAAGTCACAAACAATTCCACAAATATTAATTCGCTAATTAAAAATAAAGAATATAAAGATAAGTTTTTTAAAAATATAGAATGAGTTATTATGTTTTTAAGCAGGTTAGATCTATTAAATAATATATTCTCCTTAATATCAAATATCTCAGTATAAAAAAACTTTTAGAATTTTCTATCGACCCCCCTTCAATTGCACAATATCAGTTGCGGCAATAATCAAATATTTATAATTTAAAATTTTCTCGTTAGAATTAAAAGAGAAATTATTATTCTTGTCGTTTTTACAAACAACTTTAAAAAACTGAAAACATTTTTTTCTCTCCCTATATATAAAGTTTTTTGTTATGCTGTAATACATTTATTATATACTACCACAACAATGCCAACGTTCAAGAAAATTCGCCAAGTTGGCAACCCCGATTTCGCATGTGTCGTACGCTCTGAATCGACAACCATGTGCTTCGTTTCATATAATGTCGCCAGTATGGTTGTAATAGTATATTATTGCAAACATTCGCTGAAAAGTATCGCAACGATTGTGGGGACTGGAATCATTGCGTGAGAACAAAGGTGTTGTCCCATGCGAATACTTATTAACAGTCAACGGAACTAAATACTCAGCTTCCAAAAGAGCTGCAGGTTTATCAGAATCTGAGGATTTTTATCAATAAAGGACAATGTAGCTCGAATTTTTCGAAAAAAAAGAACTAATAAATATAAGGTGACCATTTTTCTTAAAGTAAAAGAAGGAGAAAATTTAAGAAAAAATGGCGACGTAAATATATGAATCTTTTTATTCATTCCAACAAAAGTACACTAATTACGCTTCCATCCCTTTTAATTCTTTACTTAAACGAGTATTTTTCCATTGAATGAATTTTTTTCGTCAATATATCATTTTCTAAAACATCGGAACATTTGGAGCAAGAAATAAACTTCATATTGAATTTTACGGTAAGTAGTGTAACTAAAGTATCAACGTTCAAACTTGATTTCTCACTAGTCCAAGAATCATTACACATTGAAAAAACTCTCAAATGCTACATTTATATAGTTCCTGGGCAGAAAAATTCAACATGAATAACTAAATTTTCATATGGAATGTTGTTTTTTTTTAAATGGATTAATATTTTCCACCCATCTTTTACCAATTTCAGCATGCCGATTTTCCCATTGTTCTAATTTATCAGAATATATATATATATATATATATATCATGTGTGTGTGTGATGAATCCCCAGATCTTTATATGTCAGTTGGGGTAAACTTCCTACCAGGACAGCTCAACCCACCTCCCGCATAAGTACCTTTGTCTTCTACTTCGGTGGACTTAATGAAAACACGTGGACGAACACCTAAATCGCTGCTGATCGACGCTGAAATAGGACTCGTCTTGTCATGGCTTAGAGCACAGACTGTTTTGCTGAACATTGGAATAAAATATATGATAAACGGCTGCACGTTACATTTCTCCTGTCAATCTTTAAGAATTACTCCAATACATGATATTTATCTTTATATATAAAAATCTTCTGTGCGTGTGTTTGTCACTAAACTCCTCCTAAACGGCTGGACCGATTTCGATGAAATTTTTTGTGGGAGTTCAAGTAAATTCCAGAATGGTTTAGATTCACAATTCGGTCCGATATCGCAATTAGTTAAAAAGATATTAATTAAAAACATTCAAAAAATACAACTCAACATTCACCTGCATTGTTGCAATAACGCTATTGTTATAAGCAAGTGTAATATATAAAAAAAATTTTTAAATCAATTCCTACTTAGATCAACCAAGAAAAAATTTATTGTAGCTATTTTTTATTAAATAGTTGCAATTAATATAAATATGTATATACATATGACAGAATCACAACATTAAGTGTTAATTAATTTTTATTAATTATCATTTAAGTATCGTATTGTCATCCAAAACAATCGTGTATATAAAATTTCCTTTCAACTGAATGCTTTAACACGTGAGAAAAAAACCTTTTCAAATTTTGACACAAGTCGCCAAAAGGGTCGCTAAGTCGTCAACGTGGCTGTATTTGTAATTTTTTAAATAATTAGTTTTAATCAAAAAATTAATTTTTATTAATTATAATTAAATTATTGTATTGTCATCCAAAATAATCATGTACATTACATTTCAGCTCAATTGAGCCCTTTCAAAATGTATTTTATTATAACGATTGAAAATTCCACCAAGATATATAAATAAATAAACAAACAAACAAATAAAATATGTATAGAGATCGTGAGCTAATAATAGAAATTGAAAAAGACGTAAGTTGGCGTCGAATATTGATTTTCAGCCAAACTGGCCAAACCCGGTCTTAATTGTTACGAAAATGCAGACGATTCACGCTTTTTAGCGTTTTCAATTAATATCTTTTCAAATAATCTTTATATATGCAATTCTTCTGTGCGTGTGTATGTAACTGAACTCCTCCTAAACGGCTGGACCGATTTTGATGAAAGTTTTTGTCTGTTCCAGTGGACTCGAGAATGGTTTAGATTTATAATTCGATTTAGAAATGTTTATTTAATTAATTTTTTTTATTTATAAATTGTTGATATTGGAATGTTTTACATTGGATCCGGCAGACTGCGCTACGATCGCAGTATCGAATATTTAAAATCTTTTATTATAATTTAAGTTGGTCCCGACAGTGGGTGCATTGATCATTTCAGGAAAATATTTTGTCACATCGTGTTATTATTTTGTTGAAATAAATCGTGTGTTAATTAAATTATTACATTCAGATGTAATTAGTGTTTGAAATTTTACTCAATTTTTACTCAAAACGGTCCAGATTGTTAAAGCTTATTCATAAAAATTTGAATTTTTGAATTTAAGATGTGTACAGGACAACGTTTGTTGGGTCCTCTAGTATACATATATTGTTACGTTGGTCGGGGCACGAGGATTTTATGAAAATCGGTTACAAAAAATAAGACAGTTCTTCAGGAGTGACGGAAATTTATTGTTGAGAATCACAATCCTTGAAATACAGGATTCAACAGCAGTATTCTCAGAATAAATCTCAGAAGGTCTTCACATCTTCAACAGCGCTCCGACACAACTTTCAGTGTCTAAAATACACGCCTGTAAAAGATTATTCACAAGCACCACTCGTCCTACTCAACAGCCGAGCTAATTGCTAATCGATTTTTCACCGTCAAGGCAAGACTACTAATCGCTAGCCGAAGAAATACCACCTAGTTTGAATAGGCGTTGAATAGGCGTTGTCTTTTGGGCATCCGGACTGTAACACAGTCCTCAATCCCATGTCATGATAAAACTTGGATGTGGGGCTTGACGAAAGTGGGTTTTTTCATTCTGCTGAGTGGCATGGTGGCGATTGGTTGGACAATGGAATCAGGGAGGCGTGGCTAACATGCTTCGTCAGGGTGGGAGATTTTCAAGCTTTTTTGGCATGATTGAGAGCTTAGAGGCTGCTCTCTGGTTGGATGCTTGGTAAAGTGATAATTGACTCCAATTGGCTGCCCTGGGGGCTAGGATACCACCTAGTTTCGGTGAACATCTCTCTATTTATACGACTCGAGGATCATTCGATAAAGATCCGCCTGCATTATAGATCTTGAAATTAGTTGAATTCTCCACTAATTTCCAGAAGAATACATAGAGTCCCAAACTCGCCAAAAATAATGCTAAGATTTCGCCAAGTTCCCGTTAACTCGCCATCGTAATGTAAGGGACGGCGTTGCTTGCGAATATTAAAAATTTAACATAAAATAAATATAAATGCATTACACATCCAAATCCAAATTATGTTGTCTATTTTACACAAAATTCGTAACAATATATACACATTTAGTGTTTTAATTTTCTTCAGAAAGACGCGCAACATTTCCTCCGAGATAGAGATTAACAAATTAGTTTTAAAATATTTAAAAAGAGGACAAGTTGGAGAACACTTTTTGAAGAAGGACTGTCTTCCCTAAAGGAGGGCAATTGATTACCTTAATAAATAGAACTAGATAGTACATGTAAATTACAGTTTTACATTTTGAGTGATGAGTATGAAAAATTGTATAATTTGCACAACAGGGGTAGGTCTGCCGTTAGACGATATCGTGTCCCCCCTTACCTCTGGTGAATATTAAAAGAACTAGTAGACTAAGATTTTATTAAGTGAAACACTTGTTTATAGTAACGAATTAAAAATTCATTCGTTTAGTGTATTATTTTAAATGGATTTTTGTTACTTTTTATTCCTTCCTTCCTCAGTGGCTCGAAAGTTGGCCTTTTCTAGGCCAACCTTCTTTCTGCCAGTGTTCTTCATCTTAGTTCTCAAAACTAGAAGCTCTTTTTCTATGCCATCAATCCAGCTAAGATTTGGGCAATCGTGTACCAATTGGTTGAGCATTTAAGACTTTTTTAGTGCTTCGGTCTTCGTTCATTCTGGCAACGTGACCTGCCCTTTTAATTCTTTGTATTTTGATGAAGTTAACAATGCCAGATTCTTTATATGATTGATAGAGCTCGAAATTTGATCTTCTTCGTCACATTCTATTTTCCTGAATTAATCCAAAAATAAATCTTAAATTTTTTTCTTTCGTAGATCTTATCATGTTCTCATCTGTTCGAGACATGGACCAAGTTTTACATTTACTTTTTTTCTTCATGTAAATAAATTTTTTTCAATATAACATATACTAAACAATCTTGACACTTTTTCATATTTTTTGTTCTATTACCTCACCCCCCTCTTTTTAAAAAAAAAAAGATTCTATGCAAGAAAGAAAATATTAGATTTGATAAATTGTAAAGAAACTGATGCCGAAAAATTAATTGAAAGACACCAGAATAAAATAATGTGAGCTCCCCCCTTGTATCTTTGTTCTTTTGATTATAAATTTATAAATAATGTGGAACGTTCCGTGTTCTTTTGTTCTATCCTAATGAAATATTCAATTAATTCTTGATCTAATTAATGTGATTCGGAAAAAAAGGGGTGGAAAAGATTAATAAATATTTGGAGTAATGCGGTTTTTTTTAAAAAAATCCTAATGAGCTTTATTATCTCATCATAATTCATTGCATAATCTTATCGAATCCTTATTTATGAGCGTTGAAATAATATTAATTGAGTCATTTTTATTAATTAACTTAATTAGATTAATTAAATGTATTATTTATTATTTTAAAAAGAGAATTGAATCATGTTTTGAAATATTTTCAGTATCCAAAAAGCTTATAGTGAATAGCTTATATGTAAATGTTTTGAGTTAGCAATGTTCATACTTTTTCTATTACACAATTTTACGAATAAAATATTCCAAAAAATTATTATTTGTTCAAACTTTACGTCAAAATCTATATATTTTGAACCAAAATAGAAAATGTTATATTTACGCAAAATAGAATTACATTTTTAAAATGATTCCATACGACAGAAATTAAGGCTTAGTTGAACATCGAAAAGACGTTTAAGAGGAAAAATGCGCTTTGAAACTCTTCTAAATTTTTTGTATTTTAAATGTTCAGAAAAAAAAAATTGAATATAAAGAAGGATTCTGAATAAACTATCTGCTAAGAAAACAAAATTTGCGTTTAATGCCAGTCTGCATGTCGCAACAAATCTGCTTACATTCCAGCTGTCCCATCTTTTCTCTCTATCTCGCCAGAATTCTATATCGTTGCCAAATTAGCGGATTTAAAGTATGGAACTCAATTCCAAATTCATTGCGCATTATTCGCTCAGAAGAACGTAACGAGGCTTAACGAAACTCTAAAGGTTTCCATTGTCGAACGGGAAGTGAATGAAGGAAGTAAAATCGGATCTTAATGAATAGTGAAAATACAGAACGCGCAGTTTCCATCGTAAGGCTTCCATCATTAATGGAACATTCCACATTTCGAAATGCCAATTAGAATACTGCGACTGAAATTTCGTTCGAATTGCCGTAAAAGTCCTGAAAAGGATTCACCGTGGAAATATTCCAACAATAAATCAATGATCGTTAGCGTCTTTTCGACAACGAAAGCGGATTTGGAATGTTTTCTTTTCGTTTTTTTGTTTTTGTTTTGTTCGCCATTTCGTGAACACTGCTTGCTTGACTTTGAACTTGTTTGTTTATCAATCGGATCAGAATATCATCTGCTTGCAGTTGGAAGAAAAGATATGCTGTCTGCCCTTTTGTGCTTGTGGAAGTGTGAACAAAAGATGGTGTTTTCGAACTTTTCACTTTCCAATCTAGTTCCTTATGCTTCGGTAATTAGAATTCTTTTGAAATGCGCCGAAGTTTTCTGTCTTCCACCGCAACTTCGAATTGTCAGAGGAAGACGTACGTATGCGTGTGATAGCGGTGTTTTCTGTATTCTTTGTGGTGTTGAATTATTTTTGTATCTGATATTTCGACTGTCTTTGTTTCTGAAGCTTTGAAGGAGTGGCATAGTACATTTAAAATGGATTTATCTTTCTTGTCGAAATATCAATCAAAATGACTATTTATATACAGTGGCTCACTAAAGTGTTCGTACACTTGCAATTTTCTATAACATTTAATGTTTTCGACTAATAAAAAGTAATATATCGGAATTGTAATTCTTTTACAATATCTGGTACTTGTTCTTATTTAAATAAATCAATTTTTAAAACACAAAATGGCCATTATTTTGGGAAATTAATATTAAAAAAAACTACTAATAAATTGTGCTACAAAAGTCTTTTTTTTTTAAAAAAAATTCTTAACATAACTTTAAATATTGTATTTCTTTCTTAATTTAGTACTTATTAGAATAGGTTTCTGCCTCCACTACAACTTTTAAACGTCTTGGTATAAGTTTTATCAGCTTTCAGTTATTTCTGCATTGAGGTTCCTCCATTCTTCAGTGATTATTGTTTTTGCTTCACATTTTGCATTTATGTCACGTTTTATTATTTTAAATTCAATTTCTCACCAAATATGCTCTACTGGGCTTAAATCAGGTTATTTAGGAGGTGTTTCTAGAATTTGGGCATAGTTATATAGACACCAGAGGCGTACATTGAGAGCAGTGCTCTTGGGATCATCTTGTAAAAAAAAGGATGTCATCTCCTACACCCAAAGTTCTGACGGATAATTTCAAATTGTTCTTTAAAATATTTTAATAAAGCTCATGATTCACAACACCATAAAAAAATACCAAATCACCTAATCATGAAGCTTATTTACACCCCCACTCAAGAACATCTCCGTCTGCATCACTGTTCCAATTTATTTTTGGGAATTCCTCATTTTTTCTTCTGCAAACTATTACACGGTGTGGTATTTGAGATAAATAACGGTAGCGTGATATTGGTTAAATTAAACATTTAGTTTACTTACGTCACAGCTATTATTTACAAAAAAAACATTGAAGTTATTAAACATTGAAAAATTATTAGAGTTCAAATGATGTGGTTTGTGAGAGAAGAGTTCTCTTCGGGGTCTGCTCTCTTTGAAAGTTTCAAAGCATCTCTTGTTCTCCCTCTCTCTCTTCGAAGATAAGGGGCCGGCGTCTTTTAGCATCCCGTTACATCCTGCTAGGGGCGGGAAAGGGTCGCTGGTGATGTCAAAAGGTTGCGGGGGAGATCCAAGGAGGGGCCACGCAATAACTTTCGAGATTCAGCTGCAAAATGTACGTGTGTTGATTTTTTCCACAAAGAAACCGATCCACAACTGGGGGGGGGGATCGTTACAACGGCCTTTGGAACTCAAAAAATTGAATTTGCTATCATCTTAACTAATTTTCTTCCAATGTTGAATTTTCTGAAACTTAATCCCAAGAATCTAGTTGGCACTGGGAAGCATGTGGATCTGACAAATGTATTAATTTTCATTCGTCAGAAACATTAAATTTTATAGAAAATTACAAGCGTACGAACGCTTTTGTGGGTTACTGTATTTTTAAATCTAAGAGTTTGGTTAAGTCATGAAGTTATTTTAAAGACATCTTTTTAATGAAATCGTGTGTAGAAATGATTTTGGTCATGTGATTCAAAAATCTCGAAGTAAGCTTATAATTGACAAAACATGATAAAAAAAAACTCTTTATATTATTTCATAGTTTTGTTAATGTTTATTATTCTTACTAAGAATTCAATCATAAATTAGAAGGAAAGGGGGAAATGTCTAGAATTATGTTTTTAAAGAAATTAGAGGGATGTTTATTTGTAGTAAAAATAATTAAATATTTTATGTTTAATGGGCTAAATTCATATCAGTCACATGATCAATGCAATCACGTGTTCTACTTTCAAGTCAAAATTGATTTCAAAATTTTACTTGTTATTCCGTTTGCGAAGATTAGGTGAAATTTGATAATTGGATAAAGATGTTCAAATGTTTTAGGATTCTTCAAGATGTTTTTTTCCAAAACTTAAAAAAAAATATTATATTATGGGTGTACTCTTTTAAATCAAATGCATTTTGTTTACCTTTGTGCTTTATTATTGTTGAAAATACAAAATGTACTTTTTAAAGAAAAGTTTCTGCAAAAAGTAAAAGTTGGCAACAGCAAATAACGTGAACTGATTGACTGGAAATACCTCCTTGAATTTCTTATGTGACTGTGACGTCACTTGAAATATCGAACTGATTGACTGAAAATACCTCATTGCATTTCTTATGTGACTGTGACATCACATGAATTAATGAACTGATAGGCTGGAAACACGTGGTTGTAGTTATCATGTGACTATGACGTCTCGTGAATTTAGTTCATTCCAATTAAAGGTCTTAAAATATTTTAAAATAAGATCTTTAATCTTCTTTTAAATAAGATCAATAAAAAGAAAAAAATTGAGAAAAATCCCGAGTAGAATAATGCTTTCCATTTTCATTTGAAAAACATGTTCTTTACTGTATTTCATAAGTTACCGAATTCTTTTTAACATTTTAAACGATTAGAAGATTGAATTGTTGTAATTGTTTTTTTGTAGCTTTAATTGTTTAATTCATTGTAATTACATATAGAAAAAATAATTTTCAATTGGGTATGGATTTTCCAGACATAAATCTTAATGCAAAATAAAATAAATAAATTAAGATGAAAAAAAAACTGGCAAACATTCAATTCCTCAGACGCATTTGAGCTTTAAGCTTTTATTTCTGCTTATTTCCACTTAAGACACAAGTTAGATATGAAAGGGTTACAGTGTTTAAGAAATAAAGAAATACATTTCTTTAAAGAACCTCGTATTAAAGGAATCGTTTTAATAAATTTATCTTTGCTGTCTAATGTTAAACTCTAATTTTTTGGAATTTTTTTAGGATCTGTAATCCCTTTAAAAGTTTCTTAAGTACTAGTTCTGAGGGAATTAGTCTAGAATCGCATAATTAATGTATGCAAAGAATGATCAGATAAAAATAATCATTTTTTTTAATGGAAGAGCTAAGGAAGATTTTGTTGGAGATAGTGATTTAAGTATACTTCAGTAAAATTGAGGAACTTTGAAAATTTCATGCTTTTTAAGTACAGAAAAATGATAATGGTTTTGGATTGAAGCTTCAGTAGATGTAAGAACATGATATGTTAAGTTAAAAAGAAACACTTCGAATCATCCGTAAACGATCACTACATACATACGAATATCTGCTTCATGTGGATTTATATGTAGTTATAAAATGCGATTTTCGTACGAACAATGAATGCTTTGTATTCACTGGTTTTTTAATTTTTTGATCACTTTTCACATACAAAATTCTGTATCTAGAGAAATAGTGTTACGATATTGGTAAACTAAATATTTATAAAAAATTAATAAAAATAGTGAATTTTTTCTACATTTTTCAAAACATTAAATAAGATGCGATAGCAAAAAAAAGTCGTTTCTTTTCTTATTAGCTAGAATAGATAATTTTTCCAGGATACAATGATCCCCCCACTAAGAAAGAAATTTGGCCCTCTTAATGAATATAGAATGAATCAGAGGTACTGAAAATATTGTTCTAGAATCATGTTGATTTAAAGATAATAATTTATAAATTGATCAATGTACAAATATTCATATTAACTTATAATAAGATCTCTGAATTTTTTTCAGCTAACTTTTTTTTCTACAAAAAGTTTTACTATCTCTTTTGCTGTAATTACTTTTCTTAAGGCTACACATTACCCTTTAAATTTCATTTTTACCGAAAAATTTTTTTTGCATGTTTTGGTGGCCCATATCATTGAGATGCTTGCCACGAAATTTCAGATCTGTTAGAAAATTAGTTTTTAAGATATTTGAAGTTTTATGAGCTATGGTTTTGGTTTCGGTTTCCTTTTAAAGCATTTTTCACACTTAAATTGAATTAATTAAAAACATTTTTTTGAGCTTTTAGTTTGAAATGATTATTAATTCCAATTTTAATTACTGAAATCATTTCTGCTTGATTATGTTTTGAGTTTTTTGAGTTCTCATAATTAATTAATAAAGATTAATTCCATGGCCAATTTTTGCTTTAAAAATGGTTTATATAACTTAAAAGCTTTATCATTAATTTTTCCTGTTAATTTTTCCTGTAGAGAAAATGCCATGGCAAATGCGTTCTGGGAGTTTCTGTGAGAAACAATATTTCGAAGAGATGGAATACTACTGAAAATGATGTATCTAAAAATTAGTCCTCAGCTGATTCTGCAATTAGACTTTTAATGTTGGCAAAAGAATACAATAACTTGATGTACAGTATTTAAATAAAGAACTGTTTTGAATTCAAATGCTGCAGACATAACTGAATATTTCCTTGCTGTACCAAACTACATTATACAAAACATATTGTAGTACTATATTTTAGTATTTTAAAGTCGTACGACAAGAGCTAAAACTTCCTAAACTGCTCCAATTTAAAACTGAAAAAAACTAAATTTTATGAGTAAACCTGACTATTTTTAGCTTAAGTTAGTATCATTATTAATTTGTACATAAATGCTTCGTGTTTCAAAACTGTTGTGAAATATTAGGTTAAGATAAAGCTGAATAAACTGACGTCTTAACAAATGCTATCAATATTATGCAAAAATATATTTTGAATTAAAAATATAATTTTCAGTCATATTTAATAAGAATAATGTTTTAATGTAGAACATACATTGGTAAATAACATATTAAAAATTAAGAGTTTTACGGGCATTATAAAATTTTGTTTTATGACTTTAAAAACTTTAAATGCGTTTTTCTGAGACTTTTAATTTTGAAGGTATAAGTATTTTCTAATCCCTAAGGCTTTTTTCCTGTTCAAGATACAGCCTTGAATTTTTTTGTATATACTCCCAAATGTATGTTCTATAAAAGTTAGTATGGATTTAGGGCTGAGAACTCTAGTTATTTTTCTTAAAAATGCTAAATTTGATGTTTTAAAAACTTTCGTGTTTTTTTCCAGGTTTTTCTAGAAAAATAATTATTAAAAATCAACAAGGGAATAGATTTTCAAATCCATACTAAATATTGTTTATAATAATCTAAGAATCATAAATAACTTAAAATTACTAAAAAAATTTAAAAATTGAGTATTTTATAAGAGTTTGAAAAAACTTCAACAATTCCTAATTTTTTAAAATTGTAAAATAATGGCTGGTCAAACTGACTTTTTGCTTACAGAATCAGCTTAATAGTATAATCTAAATATAAAACATCAATTATTTTTACTGTAACTGTCTCCAAAAAATGTTTTTGAAAAAGGGTACAGTGTAGCCTTAAAGCAAAAAATATAAAAACACCTGACTGTTATATTGCTCGAGTATTTAAACACCTGCTTTATTTAAAACTGGACCGTAATACCGTCTTTCAGTGTTTTCTTGTCAATCCACTTTCACCACGACAAAATGTAATTTAATTTTGCTTTCTCCCCTAATTAAGGCATTATTACCACTGCCTTCAAAATTACGCAATTGCAGGCATTGATAAATGGTTGTGATAATAAGCCCTAAAAATTATTATTGTTTGTCATTTAATGACTGATATTAGAACATCATTAATGACATGATACAAACAATTTGAAGCGTTTCAAATCAGTTTGTTTACCTTTTGATGGTAAGCCTATTCTTTCCATACCTCCCCTGTCGTAAAATTACCCCGCTGGTTAAGGAAAGATTGCCAATTGCTTGAAAATGTCGCCAGACCTGCTATTACCTGAGCAGAAATTATATGTTTTGTCTTATTCAGGCCGGCCTACTCGCAAAGTGCATGGAAAAAAAAAAGAATCTGTAATTTGAAAGACGAAATATATATAAACAATTATAGTTGTAGTATCATAGCAGTGATGGATTTCTTTTTTAAGTTCAGAGTTCTGTTATTGTTGTTAAACGTATTTTATTCGTAATTACTTGGAAGACAACGTCGTTGGTGTTCAATGATGAATGTCTTTATTTCTGAAGAAGTTGATGTATTAATAATTGAGGATTTTTAACTGAATACAAGTAACTTTGGATTACAATCTATGATGGCAGAGAACTTTGAGATGGTAAAGGGGGGGATCAGAACTGAGAAAATACGTTCTAATAGTCTTGAATAAAATGTCAATAAATAAATGAATTCATATGACAAGTTTTTTCACTCGACTGAAGACATTTTACTGGGAAAATACTTTGTCTGGTTGCAATCGTTGAAAGGATGAGACTTCTCGGTATTTTAAAATCCACATTTTTTATTGACGATCACAAACATAAAAGGACAACACGAGCAACTAAAACGCGAACAAGCAATGCAAAGATCAAAATCGTTCTTCTTTCGTTCCAGAAATCTCAACTTTTAAGTTGTGGTTATTCCCCATTAGGCGGGCAAAGTACAAATTAATCATCACGCGAAATCTTGAAGGGCCCAAGTGAGTGTGTGAATATTAACGTCGCATTGTTCAGCTACGCGAGGGCTTTGGGCGACACCTGAGCTGGCATGCCTCCACCTCTCCTAACTACCACACCACACCACACCAACGGGATTGGAGGGCCCAAGAGGAATTTAATCTTAATTTAATATTAAGTTAATAATTACATAAATTTAAAAGAACTAACAAAGGAATTATTCGGAACATGTTATTGGTACACTAAAATATTCAGAAATGTAAAACACACTCAAGTAATTTGATGAAAATCTCTAATTTTCAAGGTTTATCAACACCTTTCCATTTTAAACTATTTCTCACTCCATCATTTTTAGATCTTCGTTTGTTTAATATTTTTACACCCAAATACCAATAGTATTTAGGTATTGCAATGTTCTACGAAAACTCCATTAGACATCTTCTCCTTCACTCTTTGAATAGAATTTTACTTTTCCACGCATATAGAGACAAGACGGGAAGTGGCTGTCATATTGGGGCTCATCTGCTTCCAAAATTACTGATGCTTCCGTCTGGGGGTGAATTATTGGGAAAGTAATTTAGATCCTTGAACTCGCCGGTGCGGGTTGAAGTTGAAAGATGCGATCTAATAAACTTTATATCCCAGAAGAGGAAATTAACACTTGAGAGTGCAGAAATCCATCCAAATGCAAATATTTACGTTAATCGATTTGCTGATGGGGCGCCTTTCTGTTTCCTTTCTATTAAATTGGGGGACAAACCAAACAAGGCAGAAATGAGTTTGTAAGTGGGTGGGTTCTTGTGAGTGCAAGTGTGAATCTTTTTCTAAAGATGGAAATGGTTACGGACATAGTTAATTTGGAAAGAGGATGGATGTTACAGAGAGGGCTGGGATAAGAATGATTATGGATATTTTGAAAACTTGTTTACTTTCAAATGATACTTAGCTTTCATTACCAACATAAGTTTAATATGTTTTTAGTTAAAATAAGTACATGTGTTTTTTTTTATTAAATCTTTTTTTAAAATAAATTGGAAGGGGGAGGGGTAAAACAATTTATGGGCATTCCCGATTTTTTTTTTAAATTTTCAAACTATTTATTTCAATGTTCAATATTTTAAAACATGTTTTATCTGTCTGCTACTAGCTAAATTCGGCACACTTATATCTAGTAAAAAAAAAAAAAAACCCTTTGTTTTCATTGTCTTAGAAAAGAATTTCCACAAATTTCTACATTTGAATCAGTAGATTTTTTATCTGATGTAAAATGTGTTACATAGTTCACATCTAGTGTTTTTAATGTTACATAGATGTCTGAAAAATGACATATTTATAGAACAATTTTTGAATTTAAAATACTCTTTTTTTTATACAGTTACTCAGTTAAATAGATCAACAGTCAAGCCAAAAATTCATTCGAATTCCATGCTCTGTTTTAGGTGAGATCCAATATTAGTATACAGGGTGATTACAAATGATGGAACCGATTTTAAAAAATCATATTACCGACACTACTGCACATATTACCATAAGTTATACATGAATGTGAAGTGAAATACATCATGTTTTTCTTTCTTTATTCTGTTATAAATTTTCGATGTGTGACTTAATTATTTTACAATCATTTTCGTTCCAATAATTTTGTAGCATCGCTCTATCAATGGTTCAACAAATGCTTAATTGTCAGCTTCTGCAGTGCCGATTTAAGCTTATTTCGGGCCCTGGGTGCAGAAGATCTACAGGGCCTCTTGTCACTGGATGATTGAAATTTATATCCAGAAAATCTGATTGTCCAGCTTATCGGGGCCCTTCTGGACACCTCCGGGTTCCTGGGTGCCTGCCTCAAACGCAGTAGCGTAACAGAGAGTATTAGGGCCCCTCTACAAAGTCAGATATTGAGCCCCGAGCGGAGTTTTACGAAGGATAGCAAAACTCTAACATCAGGATTTGTGCCCCCCTCCCGATGCGGGGGTGTACGTTACGCCACTGATACTGTCTACTTTTAAAGATCTCAGGTAGGGCCTACTTTTGAATGGGGGCCAGAGCCTCAAAAAAATCTTAAGATTTCTCTAGGTCCAGGGCCTAAAAGAGTCTTAAAACGTCCCAATATATTCATGAGATAAGACATGTTTGTATTTTGAATATCTTTCAAGTTTATCACTAAGAACTAAATATTCATGCAGTTATATATCATAGTATCTGTAGTCAGTGGCGTAACGGAGAATGTTAACCCCCCTAAAATGTCTGTTTTTTTTGCCCCAAGTGCGTCATATGCCTCAGCCAGGCTTTGGGCCTCCTTAGAACCCTGCCCCCGCGATGCGGGGGTTGCGGGAGTGTACGTTACGCCACTGCTCAAGCGCCATATGGATTAACCGGCACTGGGCCTCTGTTATTTCTTGTGTCAATTGCAAATGATACGGCTTGAAATTTAATTTATTTCGTGTAATTTTCCATAGTGTTTTCTGGGACATTCCAAATTCACAGGCGGCCACTCTCGTAAACTGTCGTAAACTACTTCACCCACTCCAGTGCTTCTTCCGAGACGCTTGGACGGCCGCTTCTCCCCCAAGTAACCTGTTTTCTTCAATTGATAATTGTACAGTGTTCTTGTTGGTTGTTGTTTCTTCTCCGTTGTGATTTTTAAATAGACGTTGCACCGAAATAACTGAAAAAATCCATGCATACTCTAATACGCAAAAACTTTTCTAAGTCATTGTAGCCACGCTTGGATTTCAATCGCAGTGCTCTTGAATTTGCTGTTGATCAGTGGTGGCGGTGAAGGAAACTTGGTATATTTCTCTTTACATTCATGTATCACTTATTGTAATACGTACAGTAGTTTCGAAAATATTATTTTTTAAAATCGGGTCCATCATTTATACTCAGAAGTATATTGGAAGCTGCTTAAACCGAATGAAACTATCGTGGGGATTGCTTACGGCAGCAATTAATTAGTTTGAGCCAAGCATTAAAGAAAAAATAGCCTGAAATTAAACCAGGCTCAACAAAGTGTTTTTGTAGCACTATATTTGTAGCTCGACCACATGTTGCATTGGTTTTCAAAAATTACTGTAAAACACTAAAATGGGATATCCTATCCCATCTGCCATATTTTCCAGGTATTGCTCCTTCAGGTTTTCATTTGTTTGATCAATGATTCATGGCATGCTACAAAAGCAGTTTCATTTTTACAAAGAATACAAAAAATGAGTCTATGTTTGCGTATTAACAAAGTATAATTTGTTGCCAAAGACAGAAGGGTAATGTGTTGCTAGCAGTGAACAATGTTTTGAATGATGAATTTACTGCCATTTTTGTGTAATAAAGTTCAAATTTTCATAAACAATTTTTTGGAACTTTTACATCCGATGTTTTTATCGAGTTTTCTTTATTATTTAAATTTAATTGATTTTTTAAAACTCGAGTTTTTGTACTTTAAAATTTTAATAAAATATACACATTATCTTTCATTATTTTGATACTTTTTTTCTTAAGTAAAATGGACTTCATGCTTTTGATTTGGGTTCACAACTTTTATAATGTAGCATATTGGGATGAAAAGATATTTTTAAAAAATTACAGACATGCGAGTTAACATAATTACGTAGCACATTTTATATATGCACCTTGAAAAGGTATTGTGAAAGAAAAATATAATTGCTTTAAGTTTTTGCAGTCTAAAATTGAAAAAGGAAAAAAAAATCAAATTACTCTGTTTAAAAGCCTCTGTGAAATTTATTTGAAAATGTTGACAAAAATGCTCGCAGCAATTTAGTTTAATTGTAATGATATAGTTTATTTTCAAAATATATAAAAATATATTAGATGCCTTCTATTTTTTTAAAAATGTATTACATAAACTCAAAATCAAATTTCTTATTATTCCAAAATTATAAAAAGACTTAATGAATTTTGGTTCATTTTATCAGAATGTTACAAAGTATATATTATGTTGGAAACAGTTTTCAAATTCAAATTTATTTCAATGAATATTACATTTTTTATTAAAATAATCTTCCATGATTATCCTTTCTAACGTTTCCATTAAAATAGTTAGCGGATTTTTTTCCTCGTGTTTTCGTTCGCTTGAATTATCAAATCCATTAACGCGATGGATTTTTAAATAAATTACTCAAGTGTGGAATTTTCGCTCTAGTTATTTTAAATTTAAGACGATATATTATGATTCAAAATAATTCTTTTAAAATTTTTCGCCACCGGAATATCATACCTAGATTAATTATTTGAAAGAAATTATTAATTGAAACTTTGGTAATTTTTTTTTTCGTTTTCGAAATATAAAGATTTATGGAAGCGGAAGATGTACATCTTAACACGAAGTTTAGTTGTATTTTGTTTTGTTTTTTTTCTTTTTTTCGTGTACCTATTTTCAAAAGATGATCACTGTAAAATGTGTTTGTGGTAATTCTATAAAGATAAGAAATATTTAATTCTTCTCATTAGAGCTATTTTTTTTTATATTTTATTTTGCAAAAGTTTTCTTCAGTTTTCATTTAATCCTATAAATATCAATTTTTAATTCCTTTTTCGTGATAAAATATTTTAATGGATTAGAAAACAAAGATTTTCTTGTAGAGCCCGTAATTAGAAAAATAAACTTTGATTTAATTATATAGATTATTTTTAGGTAAGTTAGGGCTATTAGTATTAATTAATTATAATCTAGTGTGGTTTTGCTATATATTTAATTTCTTGAAAAGAACTAAGATTTAATTTTTAGTTTATTAACTAATTAATTTGTTATAATAAGGAATGATATTATAGCAATTTAATTTCCTTAGAAATTAAGATTTAATTCTTCATTAATTTATTTATTAATATTATTTGGTTACAATATAGTGGGATTTTGTAACAGATTTAATTTCTTTATAATTAAATTATTTCTTCTTTAATTATTAACTTATTTATATTATCTCATTATAATTTATAGTGATTTTGTAACATGTTTTTCATTTATTTGAAAACTAAGTCTTTGAAGAGTCTCTTGTTAGAAAACTAAGAGAGTAAACTTCTTTGTGAGAATATTTTCTTTTTGAAATTTATTTTCTGTGATCTTAAGGATGTATATTTTTTTATTCTTCATAACAATACATTACTATATTAAATTTTTTTTTTTACTTAATAGTGTATGCGAAAAATTACAATAAAAAGAAAATTTATTTTTTGAATTTTAACATGATCGTGTTCATTCTATATTTATAGATAATTTTTTTAAAAAAATTTCACGTCGTAAAAATGCATTTTAAACTCTTTTAACTTAATTCTGATAAGCCAATTGCTTCACTTCGCGTTATGTTTAAATAAAATATTTACTCTTTTCATACAAAATTTTTTTTTCGTAAATTTATTTGAACCTAAGTTATAGTTAGCAAAAATGGGTTGTAAAAAGTTGAATTTATTTGAAGAGAAGCGCCAAGAACGATTTATCTAGGTTGTCCCTCTCTACCTTCCAGAGTTTTCTCGAAAAATCTGTTTACGTCATAGATTGTGATGTTACAGATCTCTCCAATAATTTCCCGAAGCATCCATACGATCGCAAATCGCCAAAAATGATGCCAACTTGACTGTATCGCCAATATTTCGCCAACGAATTAAAAATCCATTAGTTTGGTGTATTATTTTAAATGGATTTACGTTACTTTTTATTACACTTAAATAATTAATTTCTTTCAATATGACCTATATGTTAAAAAACTCAATATCTTTTCTTAATTTTTGTTCTATTACCTTAGCCCCCCTTAGAAAAGATTCTATGCAAGAAAAAAAATTAGATTTGATACATCGTAAAGAATCTGATGCGGAAGAATTAATTCAAAGACTGAAAGACACCATAATAAAATAATGTGACTTCCCCCCCCCTCATCTATCTTTGTTCTTTTAACTATAAATTTATAACTAATGGAATGTTCTTTTGTTCTTTTGTTCTATCCTAATGAAATATTCAATTAATTCTTGATCTAATTAATGCGATTCGGAAAAAAGGGGTGGAAAAGAAAGGGGGTGGAAAAGATTAACAAATATATTTGGAATAATGTATTTTTTTATAAAAAAAAATCCTAATGAGCTTTATTATCTCATCATAATTCATTGCATAATCTTATCGAATCCTTATTTATGAGCTTTGAAGTAATATTAATTGAGTCATTTTTTATTAATTAATTTAATTAGATTAATTAAATGTGTTATTTATTATTATAAAAAGAAAATTGAGTCATGTTTTTTGAAGTGTTTTCAGTACCCATAAAGCTAGCTCATAGGGAGTAATTTTTTATTTAGACATTAAAAATGTATGAGAGCTGAAAAATGTTAAAAAATTAGGATTAACTACATTTGTTAACAAAGTACATTTGCTATTATTTGTAGTTAATATAAACACTTATATAATCTTATATTAAAGTATATTCCTTGACACACACCACACACTTGCTTAGTTAACAAATTTTTTATTAAAATATGTTTCATCCTATTTCTAATATGACTAAAGCATTTCTTCTTGTGTAAATGTAAATGTTTGTATGTATATGGGAATGCATTCTTAGAATGCCACAATAGTTTAACTACATGTTTAAGTGTGCCGTGAGATTATAAAAATAAATTTAAAAAGTCTGCAATATATTGTATTAGCTGTTACACACCAACTTCTTTGGTCATTTCATGATGTTAAATAGTATTCCTCTAGATTAAAACAGAATAGCACTTGAGTTTCTTAAATAAAAATGTATTTCTCTTTTTATGACCCGAAATCTTCTTAATAATCGATTTCCGTGAAACTTGTTATTAGTGGATCTCTACTCAACAATAGAAAGAAAAGTAACTGTCTAATTCCAAGTCTTCAGCACTTGAAAAACCCAAATTTTTGTCTATAACGCTGTTGCAATTTCCGTAAAATTCGTTCTTAATGGGTCTATTCTAAAAATGATAATAAAAAAACATGCCGGTCGAATTTCAAAAATGTATGTCTAATTGTTCAAAAACCACACGTTTTTAAAAATATAATGTCTTAGCAATCCCCATTAGGAGTCTATTTCCGGAAAATTCTTCAATTGTTTGGCGCAGTTTAGCCAGATACGGCTCTTGTGCCATTAACACTCACTCACTCCGCAAAACTCGTTGTTTTAGTGGGTTTCTACTCGACAAAAGAAACATGTTTGTCAAATTCCGAGTCTGTTGGTGTAATAGTTTTGTAGATCTTGTGATGAGTGAAAAAATGAGTCGCATTTCTCCTATATATAAAAATATATAACCTAACTAGAATATGCATTTAAAATTCTATTTAATCAAAGTTATCCTTAATGTCATTAATTTTTAATTAAGCATTTAAACTTAATTGATTTAAATTTTCTTTCGAATTATGTAACCATTTTTAAGTATGAGGTAATAAACAACACATTTGACCAAAGAAGTTGCTATTCCAGAAAGTTTCAAAACACTTTATCAGAAACGATTCAAAAAGTTCCCTGTTCCACTTAAATATCGGCAAATTTTTCCAACCACAAAACTTAAAAACATTATTGCAACCGACAAGAAAAAGATCTTATCTATCTTATCTCAATACCTCCCCCCTCCCCGGAAAAAAATAGAAAACCCCACAAAATGTTAACCTTAAACAAGAGTAGAAAAGAAGAAATCGCAAATTAAAGCGATGCCAATCCTTTCCGACCCCAAAATGTATCGATCAAGTCAATACATTCGGGATAGCGACATACTTGCTAAAGACTCGCAAATGAAGGTAATTGCGTGAATTTAAATTTCTTCGTTCCATTTAGAAGGGGGTGTTGAAATTTCTCACCCTTTCCCCTTCCCGGAGACCCCATTGGAATTTCAATCAGATAACACGGAAAAGGAGTGAAAAGGTTTTACTGCTTTTTGGAATGATCTCTTTTGGTGGTTGGTAGAAATCAATGAATGCTGAGTAAATGTCCAGAAAGAAGTCCTTTGATTGTTGCTTTTTCTATTGAAAACCTTTGTGGGGTTTATTATCACGTTTTTGTTCGAAGCTATGATTGAAATTGTTGGGGTTTTATTGTTATGACTGGGAACTTGCACCAATTTTGGTACGCTGTGCTTATCGCTCCAGCGATTGTGAGTTTTCGGGACCGCTGTAAATGATTTTTAAGGAAATGAATTGGTATCAAGCGAGGACCATGTTTTAAATGAAGCATAGTCATTTTAGGTTGTGCGTTCGTGTATGTATACTCGTAAAACTGATAGTACGAAGAATGTATGAATTGGTGTTAATTTTTTTCGAATTCGTTAAAGGGAAAAGTTTACTGAAACGTAACTAGCTTGAATATCGTTGTTAGTAAATGCATTTAATTTAAATCGGATTTAGATTTGTTCGATAAACACTCGCAAATGTTTAAGGTTTTGAGAAAAATTGTTAAATTAGAGAAGATGAGGTGAATATATATTAAATAGTCGTAAAATGTTATTAAAAATATTTCCAAAATATATAGTGAGATTTAAAATAAATCATGATTATCTTTATTATCGAAGCATAGAATTATTAGTTTGTATTGTATTTTATGATGTTGAATGACTATATATTGATTTTTAAGGTATTAATATCAAAGTCCTAGCTGTATGCTTTCGATTGTTTACTTCTTGATTTAAAAAAAGAATGGGACTGTAATTTCTCAAAATGGAAATATACTTTTTACGCCTTCCCCTTTAGAGTCGATTTCTACAGAAACCATTTTTAGCGACTACTCAACAAAATAATTGCGCTGATAAAATTTCTAAGTCTGTAGCTAGAGGTTTTTTTTTAAATCTATAACTCACCTATAGCCCTTCAAAACCCTCCGTCGGAGTCGATTTCCACAAGACCTGTTCTTAACAGATCTCTATGTAAGTGAAACAGACATGCTTACCAAATTTCAAGTCTATACGCATCTTATTATTCAAAAAAGGGAATTTTCTTTATAACACTCTCATAAGCCCTTTTAGAATTCGATTTTCGCAATAACTGTTCATCTTGGATCTCTCCTCAACAACAGAAACACGTCTGCCAAATTTCTAGTCTGTTGGTCTAATAGTTCCCGAGATCTCGGGATGAGTCAGTGAGTGAATGAATGAGTGTATGTGCATTTCTTTTCTCTTATGTTTATATAGATAATCGAAAATGTATGGAGTACACCGGTGTATTTTATTAAAGTAGATTAAAATAATTGTGAGAAAATATGCTATTTTCATAGGAACTGCTGTAGATGTTTGTTTTTTTGTCCTGGATGTGATGTATATTCCTCATAAGCAAAGTTCATGAAAACAAGTTAATATGTTTATAATTCACGTATTTGTAATAAAATAACAGGAAATCTTTAAAGACTTGTTGAGTCAAATCAAACGAAAAAATGGGGAATAAAATAAATGTTGCAATTAATACATATCAGTAGTTATCTTGGGGTGAATTTTACAAAACAATTAATAAAAGTTAAATTTAACTTAGTGGCGCAACAGCCCATGAGGACCAAGGCCTACAGTGCTCATATTAGTATACGTGACCTTGGGTCTTGAGATGCATGGGCAGATGCTCTATTTATAAAAAATTTAGTTGTGAGTTTCATTTTAGTGTAGTTTGTGTGTCTTCTAGATCAGGGGTGACAAACCTTTATGGATGAATGTGCCATTTTTTCTAAAGAAATATTTAATGAGGTCTAGACGTGCCTTCTTTTTTTTTCAAATGATTTCGACTTGTGATTATTGGGAAAATAATAAAACTAAAAACGAACTCAAAAATCTTTATTTACTACGAAAAAATACATTTTGCCATGTATGGTAGTAAACGTTTAAGTAACTTTAGCGTGACTTCTGTTGTTGCAGATAAAGGGAAAAATAATTTATATTAGGATTGTAAGATGTTACTTTCGGCACATACGGAAGCCATGCTAAATTGGAGTCATCTGCCCAAAGGTTTCTAAGGGAGTCTTTAATGCTATTCATCTCTGAAAATAATGACTCTCAAACATAGGTAGATGAAAATATGGTTAAAATGGCATAAGCCAGCTTCTTCGAATAGTTAAATGCGTCTGGAATCAAATCCCCGCCACCCCGTAACCATTTACTCGCGTTTGTTCGTAGTACTTCATAGTGAACTTTGTTATATTGAACGGTGGAATGCCCAAAATATTGTATCACGTGCCATTGGTTCGCCATCTCTGTCCTAGATCATTGTGTGCAGCTGAAATAATAACTATTTTCGTGGATCAAATTATATTATGTACAGTTTTTTTTTGTCAAGTAAAATATTGTTTTGTTCCAATAACTTATTGTTTTTTTGTTTCAAAGCGACTTTTTTTTGTTTATTCTTCATACTTATAAACCGTACAGAATTAGAAATATGCGTAATGAATCCAAATTTTTCATTTAAAAAAACCTAATAATGAAAATTTAATATTTACAGAACAAGTCATTAAAATTTCTATAAAATTTATGATAGCCTATTTGGAGATGTTTTCAAACTCATTCTGTTTTGAATAGTTATGATTTTCAGATAGTAATTTTTTTTGAAAGTATGCTTGTTATATATTAGAATAATAAAACTTTTCTGTTATAAAACAACAGTTTTAAATTGTTTTTATTGCATTTTAATATCAAGAACTTTCTTTTCACTTGCATATTCTTTTTCTAACGTTTGTATATGTTTCACAAGCAAATAAATTTCTAATTATCTATTTTTTTCTTTTTAGGTAAGAGCTAGAAGTGTTTACCTTCTAAAAATTCAGATGTGATTTCTGATCTTCTTTATTAATAACTTAAGAATCAAACAGGTATGCAAATTAATGATTTCTTGTTTTTGCACTTTGCTCAAACCTGCGTTAAAAACGTTTAAGCATTCTTTTACAAATAATTATGTTCTATTCACAAATTTAACACAATAATTTAAATATAAGCTATGCTTTTAATCTATTATTCACCCTTGAGTAATTCAAAACAAAAGATTTTTAAATAATATAAAAATCAAACATTGAAAAAGTATTATATTGTATATTACGTCAAAGAAATCTCTTTTTTTGAACTTACTCAAATATTTGTTTTCTGTAAAATTACAATTGCAAACAATTTGATTTTTTTCTTATTTTTTTTTTTAACAATAAATATTAATTTTTTTAAGTAATATATTTTGAAGGCCTTCGTACCGTTATTGTCCCTTGTGTACAATGAAATTAGTTTTTTCCCCCGTCAATTAAAATTTTCCCGATGATATAAATGAAGGTGTTTGTTTTTAAATAAAGACTGATAATTATTCATTGAAAATATACCTCATGGATTTTGCAAGGTAATAATGGCAAAAGGTTATTATAATTCATTTCCTACGATAATATTCTCGAAAATTCTTTCGTCGATTCAGAAATTTATAATTCGAGAAATATGTATTCTAAGTTAATAGAATTTCAGTAAATAATACTGTTCTTAAAAAAGAATAAACAGAGGGGGATAAATATATTGTTAGAATAATATATAAAAATGAATACATATCAGTCTTTTTAAAAATTAATGCGCAAGTGGATTATAATTAAATTTTCTTTCTTTATTTTTCTTATAACGTTTTTATTTGTTTAACAATGAGTTTGTGAATGACATTAAACTCACTTTTCATAAAGTGTTATTTAAGACTTTAAGATAATATATGAAAACACACACATGGCTAAAATAATATTTCAATGTTAGTCTGGGAATTGAAGTAATTTGCATCGTTATTTGGGAAGAAAATTTGGAGTTTTTACTTAACAAAAAGAAAACTATTTCTTAAGATTAATTCTAATTTCTCTTAATAAGTGTTTTGAAAAACTTTTTGGGCTTTTAGAAGACTACCAACAAATAAAAAAGGGGTGAACACTTTTTTGATTTCCCTGTGTCATAAGAAACTGGAAATAATTTGTCCCTTTCCCAAACTATTTAATTAAGTTATTTTCAATGTTTTTACGGGTTTTCGTTAAAATAGCACTTGTATTCGTGAGGATAAAAATGTTTTCTTTAATTCTAAATCATTTCGGATGTATTTTATTTATAAAATGTAGAAGTTGCAACACTCAAGAGAAATATACTAAAATTTAAAATGAAAACTTCGCTATTCAGTGAAATATAGGTATTGAAGTTTGCTGACTGCATTCTAAACCAAAATTTTGCAAAAATTTATAAATAAATATTTTTTTTATATGTAGTGGCTTTTGAATTAGAACATACATATAAAATTATTTTAGTAATTTGATTGCAATAGGAAATTATTTTAGTAATTTAATTGCAATAGGAAATTATTTGGTATTTAAATATTATCGCAACAGTGTCGCCAACGTTCAAGATAACTCGCCAAGCTGGCAACCCCAATTTCTCATTTGTCGTATGCGCATAATGGGCAATCATGTGCTTCATTTCATATAATGCCACCAATAGGTTGCGATAATAAATAAGTATCAATTATTCAAATGCAATTTTTTTAGCAAAAAAATTAATGAAGATTGACCGATTTTCAAAATACTTTCCATTAATGGAAAATGCTTCGATAATATTAATCTTTTCCCTATATATAGCTAAGACTTTTTCTGCAGAGTCTGTGTGTGTGTGAAGTAGTATTTTCAAAAAATTCACATCATTTTCAAAGTAACAATCAATTTTATTAGTAACCGATGTTTTTTGTTAAATTTCTCCACACTCTCGTGTATTAAAATATTAACAAGACCATTTCTAAATTACATATTTAAAAAATCATTCTTCGGGCCCTGTGTCGAATTCTTAGCTATGAATTATATAGTTACGTAGTCGGGGTTCGAAGATTTTATGCAAACTATTCGCAAAGAGCATGGCAATTCTTCAAGAGCGATGGAAATTTAATGTCGGAAACCAATACTTGAAGTACAGCAGCTATATACGCAAAATAAATCTCAGAAGGCCTTCACACAGTCTACGGCACTCAGACACAACCATCAGTGTCTAACATACAAGTATGTAAGAGATTATTCACAAGCACTCGCTCGTCCTACACAGCAACCGAAGTAATAAATCGCTGGTTAACTCACCACAGTCAAATCAATACTACTCTTCAACGGTCAAAACAAGACTGACTCAGTTTCGGCGAGAGACTGCCTATTCATAGGCCCCAAGGATTCTTCTCGAAAACTTCTGCTTACGTCATAGATCGCGATAATATATAGTAGATCTATCCAGAAAAATTTATAAGATTGCGAACTCGCCAAAAGTGGGCATCAACATGGTCACCTAGTCGTGAGCATGGTCGCTTAGTCACCAAATTGGTCGCCAAAAATGATTCCAACTTGCCTCTATTGCCAAAATTTCACCAAATTTCCATTGAATTGCCATTATAATGTAAGCAACGGCGTTGCTTGCGAATATATTACAATTTTAACACACAATAAATACCACATAGAGTAATATACACGTATTACACACATCCAGATATATATTATTTACAACATTTTAAGTATTCTGTACACAAAATTAGTGACAATATTATTATAAGTGTAACGTCGTGAGTAGCTATCCTTCAATAAATAAGGTTACAGCTTCATATAGAAATAAAAACAATGTTTATTTGATAAACAATTCTTAATGAAGTAATATTGCCAAGCTGGTGTAGTCAGTTCATATTCCCATTCTCAACGCCACCGGCGTTCATCGTCTTTTTCACTCCAATCCCGGACTCCTTCCGTCCGTTCTCTCTCCCGGACTCTACTCGTCCTCCTCTTCCGACCTCTCCTTTTTTCTTCTCTCTCGGACTCCTCTCCCGACCTTCCATCTGTTCTCTCTCCCGGGTTTCCTCGTCCTCCTCTCCCGACCTTCTTTTTTCTCTCTCCCGGTCTCTTTTCGTCCTTTTCTTCCGACCTTCTTTTTTTTCTCTCCTGAAAAAGAACCCTTTTAAACACCAGGGGTGTGTTCACAACACGCCCCTCGTCCCTTCTTATTGGCAGGTCACCAAAGTCTCTCTTGACCTCCCTCGTCCTATTTGCGCATAACACGCCAAAACACACCCGAGCCGTCTGGCCCAAGGCGCCATAGTTCCTTGTCCACAACTGGACACACTTGTCCATCACGCCACCTGTTCCTAGTATTCCCTTCACACAACACTAGAAAAGACGACATGATTATTTTAAGATAGGCTTCGCCTATTGTCAATGGGGCGCCGGCTCTACATTACTATTATGGCGACCCGTCTGTCTCTCTTCACTCCCTGAGTTCAGACAATAAACAATGGCCACGTGCACCGGTCATTCCACAGCTGGTGGATCATAAAAATGCAGGGACAATCGATGACGTCGAACTTGTCCTTGACCAGCTGGTGAAACCATAAAACCTATTGTGAATCGAAGGATGGGAATTCACAACCATCGCCGATGTCACATAAGAGAAACATCTTTCATAAAAGGAAGGTTTTTGAAAATATATATGTATTTTTTTTTCCTTTTTTACCAAAAAAACTGCATTTAAATAATGTTTTCTTCTAAAAATATTCTTAAAGCACTTTTATATGCGTACTCAAATTCAACTGAAACTAAAAAATATATATATATAAAAAAAATTTATCCATTTATACACTGTTGAAAAATCATGGTTTCGAACCCTAGTAAACCTTTCTACCCTAGGTTAGTTATCTTAGGTAAATAGTGAAGTTTTCAAGTAATTCTTTCAGAAAAGCCTTTTTTTTATTAGTATTACTTTTTATGCTGCTTAATCCGAAAGCTCTTAGTTAGGAAATGAAAATATAATGCATAAAACAGTATTTTCATGATTGAAATTCTTTTGTTTAAGTTAAAATTTGAATTCCCTTTGAGGTTAAAGAATTGCGCACTTTCAAAACATTTACTCCTCTTGAAAGTTCTCTCTCTCTCTTTTTAAATTCATTTAATTAGATTTAATCCTTTCTATACACTTTTAACATCTCCTAAAAATGATATTTAATCTCTCTTCACACCTTTCTTTTTCCAACCTTATGAATACACAAATTCTCCGAATGGTAATTATTAATTAAACTTAATCAAAATGTGGAAGAGAAGAGGAACAACTGATAATACATTCCCAAACACTTTGACGTACATTTCAAAGTACTCAAACATAATCCTGGATTAAGAACAAAAGTTCGTTTAAGGGTGATAAAATTCAGTGAATGGAAGTTGAGTTTTTAATCGAATAATTCGAAAAATTTTCGTTTTCGAAGAGAACTGTCATTCGATGATTTACCGGATTGCGTTCGAGGCGTCGAATAAAGGGACCACGCTTCAATGAACCATGGCGAGACTCTGTTGGTGGGGAATTATTAAAATTGGCGTTCCAGGAGCCATGATCATGTTGAAAGATCAAACGAGTGACACGATAAATTAATTAATCATATCCTGGGGAATAAATTAAGCTCCGGAAGTTTATTAAAGTGTCCGTAGTGTCTTAGGGATGGCTGGTGATGTAGTGTTATTTTCGCGTGGTTTACCGAACATTTTTTTTTCTTTCTGTTCGGCAGTGAAAGAATTAATGGCTGGCGATGCTTGCTCATTGTGTCATTGTCTAAAGTTTCCCGTCAAATACTTTAAATAGTTGTTGCCGGAACGATTGTTTGGTGGCGTGGCATGTGTGCATTCTTTACATATTTTGCTCCTTTAATTAATATTTCTTTGTGCTTAAAGGAGTTATGATTTTTTACCCCGCCTTTGTTTGTTTAAATGGTAGTTAGTTTCAAAAGGTTCAAAGAAAGAGGCTTCTGTATTATAAAATTTGTAAAATTTGAAAATATTTACTTTGACTAACCACTAATGGGATTAATTTAGATTCTTGGATGTACATAATTTCATCATTCGTAGAATGTAGACCAGGGGTACCCAACCCGTGGCACGCGTGCCACAATGTGACAAGATGGAGTTGTGGCAATGACTTGCGAAAACTTACTGTAAACTTTTTTTTTAAATTTTGATGAGATTAACCATTTTTGATTAGAAATTGAAAAGATTAACCAAATTTCAAAATTGAAAATTTTGAAAAGATAAACAACCATTTTTTACTATTTTATTGAAATGGTGTTGTTTTCGACAAAATATTCATAAAATTTGGATCACAATATGTTACTGAATTAATGCTTTCTGCTACGAACATAATAAAATAAATATCACTCAAAACTAGCTGATGTGCACCTATAATAACCTAGTTTTGTTAGCATCTGCAAGAGCTAATCCTAATGCGTATGACTTGCTAAAAAAAGTAGTAATTCATAAGTCACATTAAGTAACTACTGGGCGTTTAATAATTATTTTGAATTGAATGATTCAAGTTACTCATTTTTATTTTATACCTAACCTAATTGATTGAACTTGTAAGAAGTTTACTGACAATAAAACCTAATTTTGTACTTTCATCTTATTTATTATATTATTTTTAAATTTTGACAACATAGGCCTGCATTAAAAAAATGCGCTATGTTCATGAAATTCCCATAATAAACCTATAAATAGCATTTTTTCACTTTTCCATATTTGCTGACAAAGTTGGAAGTGACACGCATAGTTTTTTTTTATCAAATAATGACACTATTCTTAAAAAGGCATTCTTCACCCCTGATGTAGACTCTAATAATGGACAAACTTACAGATCTTGTCACTAGAAACAAATGCAGTAAACTAAATATACGAGTATTGTTACGGAAATTTTAGACACTGGCGGCTTCCCTGCCTTAAAGGTATTGTGGTTAGAAATTTCGTTTTTAGAAAGAGAAATTTCTCTTTCAGTAATAAGTAAATGAATTGATGATAGAGTGTGACTGCCAAATTTGGCGACAAAAATTAATGTATATGAATATCAAAAAAATCTAAAAAGGTTTAGTATGATTATATTTGACGGGAAAACTTTGGAGCTCTTAGAAGATTTTTTCTAGTTTATATAAGAACAATCCTGAAAAGTAGGATTGCAGTCAAACATTTGACAGCGGTTATGCGTTTCATTTTCTGTGTGCTACAAATTTGTATTGCTGTGTTCATTATTTGTATGATTTTTGAATTTGTGATATTATGTGGATTTACACGTAAGCAACGGATTTTACTCATATAGGAGACAAAAACGTTTCCTATTAGAATAAAATTTATTGTAATTACTTAAAAGTTCCAGATTAAATTACGATTTATTCATGTCTGCCTTTTGACTATGGGGTATTAAGATGCAGACCTTTCACGCACTTTGAAAGATGATTAATCTCAAAACAATTTTGTAATTATATGTAATCACAATTCATAAGCATACGACTCTTATTTTTTAATGATTTCAATTCGCAAGATGACAGCGATTAATATAATTTAATGTGAGGAATTAACCACCTTAGGAAAGGTTCTTATTTCTTAGATGTTTTTGTGAATTTTGAATCTAATTATTGTTTGTTTAAAACAGTTGTATATTTTATTTAAGTTCAATTATGTGATTGAGTGCTAAAATAAATTAAAGACTTTCAGTATTATTGTTAATACGTGGTTTACAAAGTTTTTAAATAAGAATACAATGCACTCAACAATTGATTTCAAAGAATTTTAATATTAGCATACACTGCTAAAAAAATAAGACATAGAATTTTTATATAGTTATAAAAGTATTGACGCGAAAAAGCGCCATCATCCATCTGTACTCCGGTTAATAGTAGGATTTATTTGTCTTCATTAAAATGTTTTCCACTTGCATTTTGGCTGTTAATAAATATTAGTAATTATGAATATTATTCTATCATATTTTAAAAGCTGTATAACTATTTATACTTATTATTATAATGAACTCTAGACCCGCTCTGAAACTCTAGGTGGCAACGCGGGCTGATCCGAGGTACTGCGCCTGCGCGAGTGAAACCCAGGTTTATTCAGTGTTTACCTCGCGACGAGAGAGGCCCTTTAGCTCCGCCAGCGAGCTGAGTGTGGATATTTGTATTCGGTGATAACCTCTCGACCAGAGAGGTTGTTCAGCTCTGCCAGCTAGCTTAGTGTGGATATTTGGTTTTGGTGTTTACCTCTCAACACGATAGAGGTCATTTAGATCCGCCAGCGAGTTGAGTGTGGATATTCTGATTCCGGGGACTGTCTCGCAGCGAGAAAATTACGGTAAGCTCCACCAGCGAGTTTTTCGAAGACATAATTCAGGGATTGTCTGTGAGCTTCACCAAGGAGCTTTGCGAGAATGTTTTTGTATCTGCCGGAAGCAGATGTGTTGGATGCCACTTTGGACAATAATTTACTTCATATCTCTACAATTGTATACAAACTCGAGACATTTATGATTTTTACTTAAAATATGTACAAAGTATATATAATTTTGTGTTGTGTGATTAGGATCCAATAAACCATTAAAAACATAATTCAAGTTTCATCCATTGACTAGACAAGGACATAACATTATTAAATATTAGGAAAATCCTTATTAGTGGATGATATATGTTCTGTCAGTATAATTGATTGAATAGAAATATAATTATAATTGTTCCGTATCCTTGAGATTCATATTCGATAGTCTTATTTTACGCAAAAAAATTACATGAAAGTTAAAGTTCTTTTTGTTTTTATTCTTTTCATCTCTAAGTATTTTTTTTCGAATTGTTTGCATTATTGTTTCTAAAATCTATAATTAAACTTCATATATCAATTTAAAAGATTATTTATGCAATAGAAAGAAATCAACTCAACTAAGTTCGTTTTATATTCACTATGATACTTCTTTAAATGATTCGATATTCGATTATCCCAAATCTCTTTGCGACGGAAAGTATTTGATTGTTATTTATAAGTTAATCTCTTGCATTCCACATTCCAGAACTTTTATGTCGTGCCAAAGAACAATCAGAACTTTCTTAAGAAAAAAAAGAATTCCTTCATTACTAACAAGCCATTAACATCACTAATGAAGGCGGGAAAAAAAGTTTATTAATCCCAACTAATGGGTACAATTTGTGACTTGAAGAAGCTACTTAACTTTTGCATTAGACAGAGTATTAAAACAAAGCTATTGTTTTAATAGTTAATGTTAGTTAGTTTTAGTTCGATTCTTGAAGAAATTAAAACACTGGGAAAGATGGAGTTTTTTATATTAGGAATGTATTTAGTGTAGAACATAAAACAATACGGTCATTACGTTAATTGAAGTCTATTGTTATTGTGGGGAATCAAGAATTGATTAAGAGGTTTTTAATATAATTTATAAATAAAAAGGATTAGCTCTTTCCATTTACGAATTAGGAGTTGCAAAATAAAATTTCTTGAAGGCTGCACAGTACCCTTTTTGAAAAAAACTTTTTGGGAGACAGTAACAGTAAAAATAATTTTTGTTTTATATTCAGATTATATTATGAAGTTGATTCTGAAAGCAAAAAGTCAGTGTGATCAGCCATTATTTTACAATTTTAAAAAATTAAGAATTTTCGAAGTTTTTTCAAACTTTTATAAAATGCTGAATGTTTAAAACATTTTAGCCACTTTAAATGATTTATGTTTCTTAGACTATTGCGAACAAATGCTAGTATGGATTTGAAAATTTGTTCCCTTATTAATTTTTAATAATTATTTTTCTATCTAAACCTGGAAAAAACACAACTTCTTTTTTAAAATATGAATTTTAGCAATTTTTAAAAAAATAATTAGAGATTTCAGCACTCTCTAAATCCATTCGAACTTTTATAGAACATACGTTTGGGAGTATCTACAAAAAATTTCAAGATTCGACCTTGAACAGACAAAAAACATTAGGGTTTAGAAAACACCTACACATTCAAAATTTAAAGTCCGAAAAACGCATTTAAATTTTCTAAAGGCATGAAACAAAAACTTAAAAAATGCGCATAAGGCTCTAATTTTTTAATGTATGTTTTATTTTAATATATCAAAACAATACTTCAATCAATTATGACTGAAATCATTTTTTTTAATTCAAAACTTATTTTTGCTTAATATTGATAGTATTTGTTACGACGACAGGTTATTAAGCCTAATCTTAACAAAATAGTTTCACAAAAGTTTTGAAACACAAAGCATTTATGTACAACATAATAATGATACTAACTTAAGCTTAAAATCACCAGGTTTGTACATAAAATTCAATTTTTTTAGTTTTAAATTGGGGAAGTTTAACAAGTTTTAAAGTTGCCTAACAAGAACTCAAATACCATAATATAGTACTACTATAATGTAGTTTGGTACATCATGGAAATATTCAATTTTATCTGAAATACTTGTAGTCAGAATACCTGTATTCGAAATCTTATTGCAATGTCTATGAAGGTCTGATTTTAGGTATAACATTTTCGGTAGTATTCCATCTCTTTTAAGTATTGTTTTTCCTAGAAACCTGAGGAGCTTTTGGCCATGGCATTTTTTCAACATAAAAAAATTAATGAAAAAGCTTTTAAGTTATTTGAACTATTTTTAAGAACAAAAATTGGTCTTAAAATCAATCTTAATTAAGTTACTACGAGAATAATGAAGCAGAAATGATTTTAGTAATGGAAATTAAAATTAACAACCAGTTTACACTGAAAGAGTTGATTGTGCTCAAAAATATTTTTAATTAATTCACTTTTTAAGAATTAAAATATGCTTTAAAGGGAAGGCGAAACCCCAAAACACAACACCTAAGCTCAGAAAACCTCAAATATCTTAAAAACTAGTTTGTAATCAGTTCTGAAATTTCGTAGTAAACTTCCTAATAATGTGGGCCTCAAGAAAATGCAATTAAAATTTTATCAGTAATAAATTCAAGAAACCATGTGGTACTGTATGCTTAAAAATACTGGTTATATAATAATATACGTTTAAAATTACTCGTAAACTTAAAATTAGAAAATGCCGTTAAAAAAATTCGTTAGTGTTAACATAAAATTATTTTTAAAGTTGAAAATACAGCGTATTCCTGGACAATGTCTTTTTTTTATTTTCTTGATTTCCTTGCAGATTTCTTTTTGATGGGTTAGATAGATAAAATAAATACATATTAATTTTAAAAAAAAGTGTGAATAATTACTTTTTTAAATTTTATACAGTGTTTATAAATTAAAAATTTGTTTTATATGGTTTATACATTATATTAAAGGATGAACCTCTATTGAACGAATTTGCCATGTAACGAACTTTTTTCGGGATTTAGCGACTTCATTAAATAGAGGTCCTATTGTAATTTTATAGTGTTCAGCCAAATTTACAGAACATACGTTTTGCTAAATAATTTTTTTCGTTACTTTAAAAAATACTTCCACATTAGGTACCATTGAAAACAAAATGCTATTATTGCTACGCTTTTATAATAATATGCTACACTATGATATGTCATTTTGAGCTCTGACTTGAAAACGTGCCTGAAATAGCAGAAGCCTTTCGATCAAATAAAATGTCTGTAACATAATTGACTACTGGCTATTGATACGACAATGTTAAACTGACCTCTAGTGGTTCCTAATTAAACAAAGTGGTCGATTAAATTTCAGAAGTGATCTCTCTGTGGCATGCAATTAGAAGGGTCTCAGCGTAGTGGTATTAACATACTTTGTGGACCTTTATCTCTTTGCTCTCCTCAGCCAGTTAGTGAGAGCTTTTAATTCAAAGTCGATAAACATGTGAGTGATGTAGAGCAGTGGTTTCCAAAGTGTGGTAAGTGAACCCCAGTGGATAAACAAAGGGATTTTATTAGGGACGTGAAAGAAGTAGGCTCATGATTATATACATATATACAGTCGAACCTCTATATAACGAACCTCCATATTGCAATTTTTTCTACATAGCGATCTTTTTCCTGGAACATCGAACATTTAATGACTTTCTTCTTAAAATAACCTCCCAATAGCGAAGTGCGTTTTCTATACAACGAACTTTTTCTTTTGTGAGTCAATTTTTGTTCTCCCTCTTTTTCAAGTACAGTCGAACCTCTATATTGTGAATTTTTCTATACAGCGAGATTTTTCCTGGAACCAAAAACATTTCGCAATTTTCTTCGTAAAATAACCTCCCAACAGTGAAGTGCATTTTCAATATAACGAACTTTTTCTCTTGTTATTCAATTTTTTCCCCTCCCTATTTTTAAGGTATTTCTGGACATTTCAAGGTATTGTTTCTTTTAACTCATTTTATGGTGATCATAAATCTTGAACTGGTTTTATTAGTTATCTAGCTTGCCGAGAGAAATAGAATTCTCTGGGCGTTTCTTCCGAGAAGTACAACCTTTAGCCCCCATCATCCAGTTCATTAGAAATATCTTACATATCCTTTTTCATCCTCAGTGAAGTTGTATTGTGTCCTCAAACTAGTCTCCATTCATTTGTAGTGTTGATCTGTGTGTCGTATTGGTAACTTCGTTTCTTGTAGCTCGAAAATGCCAAAACGTAAGTGTTTGAGCTTCAAAGAAAAAAAATTATTTCTTCAGGATGTGGATAAAGGCGCCAAGAAACTTTCCTTGCAGTGTTTCTTTCTTTTCATTCTTTTTGATAATTAAGGTATATAAAATATTAATAATTTACAAAAAGGCGTGAGAATAAGTACTTTTTTAATACATAGTGTTTAAGAATTTTAAATTTGTTTTATGGGGTTTATAATGAAAGTTGAACATCTATATAACGAATTTTCCATGTAACGAACTTTTTTTCGGGATTTAGCGACTTCGCTACATAGAGGTCCGATAGCATTTTTGAAAAAAATTCAAGTTATTCTCTCTTTAAAACATTTTATGGTGGTCATAAATCTTGAACTGGTTTTATTAGATCCTAACCCGTCGAGAGCAATAGAGTTCTGGGCGTTTCATCCAAGAATTGCAAACTTTAACCCCCATTGCCTAGTTCACTAGAAACATCTTTGATATCCTCTTTCAACCTCAGTGGAGTTGTCTCTCGTCTCCGTATTCTAATTATAAAATCATGTATGTTTAATATTACTTGTATGCTTTAAATTATAAAATGTCCTTAAAATTCATTAATTTTAGTATAAAATTATTTTCTTAATATCGAAAATACAGTGAAATCTTCAACATTGTTTTTTCTTGTTTTTCTTTGTTTTTTGATGGGTAAGATATATAAAATAAACATATGTTAATTAAAAAAAAAGGTGTGAATATAATTACTTTTTGAATATAAAGTGTTTATGAATTTAAAATTTGTTTTATGTGGTTTATAAAGTATATTAAAAGATGAACCATTATATAGAGCGAATTTTCCATATAACGAACTTTTTTTCGGGATTTAGTGACTTCGTTATATGGAGGTCTGACTGTAGTAAATGGAGTTCTTATAGTTATTTTCATTTTATGTGTATTCGACGAAAAAATTTGGAGATCTCCGGTATAGTGGAGCAGGTATGTTTCACATATTTCGATCCTAATCCTGTTAAAAAGGTTATATTTTAAAATCATTTTATTTAAATTAATTGGTTTTAATGATGTTCATGGAATATCTTACTTCAGCACATCATCAATTATTATTTTATTAATTTCTATTATGTTTGCGTGTGGGTGAGGTCACTGATTCAGATAGTTTGGTTCTGTTTGTAACTACCGAAAACACGTTAGATTCCCGAAATAGGTTTATGCAAATAAGCTAGGAATCGAAGTGAACTGTAACAGTCAATTTTTACTCTCGGAAATAGTCGAGAAAAGATATTAAAGAGAGAATGTTGAATGAAATGTTTTTGTATTTATTCTCCTACGACCCGCATCTGCAGATGGCGCTAGCAGTCCTCCTTTTTTACATTTTGTATTCAGTATTCCATATAGGTTCTGCTGGAAATTAGTGGAGAAATCTACTAATATGGCGATGCATGATGCAAGTGGATTTTTGGAGAAGAATTCGTGAAGTCTATGAATAACTGAGCTCTGAAACTAAAAAACCTGAGTTAGTCTTGTTTTAACTGTGAAGAGTCGACCAGCGATTAGTGATTACTTCGGCTGGATTATAGTACGAGCGAGTTCTTGTGAATAATCTTTCACATACTTGTATTTAGACACCGATAATTGTATCTGAACGTCATAGAAGGTGTGAAAGCCTTATGAGATTTATTCTGCGAATAATGCTTTTGTATCCTGTATTTCAAGAATTATTTTTCGACAATAAATTTCCATCGCACTCCTGAAGAACTGTTTTGCTCTTTGCGATTGATTGCATAAAATCCTCGAACCCCGATCTGCGTTACAATATATTTACATAAACTTGAATAATAAGCATGGAGAAAGTAAAATCAATAAAACAGAAATTAAATTGGTACAAAACCGAAAGCGAATCTCTCAAACTTGTGTATTTATTTATAGTTTCAACTTGCTTATATTCTCACATTTCTATTTAATTCATTGTTTACTCCCACATGTAGAGATATGTTTCGTTTGCACTTCCCAATCCGAGTTGTTTGTATTGTAGTTTATTAAAGTAAAAAGAACCATCTATCTCTTTAAGTCTGCCTTTTTGGTATTCCCAGAACACTTTGAAGTTATTCCGACAAAAAGCCAAAGACTCAACTGATTTACACTGAAGAAACTCATTCACTAGCGACTTCTAAGAAGGTATTTGATGTTATTTAGCTATTAACGAACAGTTTGCAGTTATTTTTAATATGTTTAGTAAGAGAAATAAATTATATTTACTAGCAAAACATATTATAAGCTGTCATACACTGGTGTGCAAAAATTAAGGACGAGACGTTTTTTACAATATAACTTTGTACAAAAGCTTTCCAAATCAACACATTTAATACCGTAAGATCCCCAATACGTAAGGACATGTGTAATGTAAGCAACACTTACTAAAAGAGAAATCAGAGGGGTAAAAAGAAGCTTGATTGAAAAAGTAGCATGGAGCGCAATGCGACTGAAGGCCGGAACATCCCTGTGATGGGTGTCCAGCAAGAAACATCCGGTCTTTAGTAGGGGATATGATCTCCCCTGACTGCTAGGCAGGTTTCACAGCGTCTGCCCATGCTGAGAATGAGGGTGTCAATGAGTTGTTGAGGCATTGCTGCCCATTCGTCTTGCAGTGCCAATCGAAGCTCCCGAATCGTTACTGGTGGTAAGGTACGAGCTGCCAAGCGTCTGCCTAGAAAAATCCCATACATGCTCTATGGGATTGAGATCCGGAGATCGTGCCGGCCAATCCATACGTTCAATATTCTCACTCTCTAAGAGCTGTTCGGCAGCTACTGTGCGATGACATGGTGCATTGTCGTCCATGAAAAGGAACTGCAGACCCATAGTGCCTCTAAAAAAGACGCACATATGGAAGAAGAATCTCGTTACAATAACGAGTCCCGTTGACTGAACCTGCGTCGAAGATGTGAAGGTCTGTACGACTACCAAGCATGATGCCTCCCCAAACGAGAACACCGCGACCTCCATACCTGTCCCTTTCAATGATGTTCGAGGGATGATTGCGGCTTCCCGCTCTCTCAGATGAGTATGCGATGAGAATCGTTACTGAAATTGAATCTGCTCTCATCTGTAAAGAGTACTCGTCCCCATTCATTGTCTCTCCAATTCCGGTGTTCCCGGCACCACAGAGAACGCCTTCTCCGATGGGCAAGCGTTAAAGGTACACACCGTACAGGGCGTCGTGCAAACAGACCACCACCGTGCAGTCTTCTTGCCACGGTAAAACGCGATATCGGTCGTCCAGTCGCCTGTGTCGTGTGTCTAGCAATTTCTCCCGCTGTCTGCCGCCTGTTTCTTCTGGCCTGTAATACAATGTACCGGTCATCTGCGGGTGTGGTTCCTCGTGGACGACCACTACTGAACCCCCGGATAGCTGTTCCTGTAGTTTGAAATTGTCTCCAAAGTCGTGAAACGATGCTGTGAGAAATTCCGAACTCTGCAGCCACACTTGTCACACTGCGGCCTTCCTCCAACTTCTCCCAATGTTTCGACCTCCGGTAAAAGCATCCAGATGTCGTCTAACCGATTGATTATTCGCCATTTCTCGCTGAGGCAGCAACTCGGTGTGATTTTAACTGCTATACGGCGTGCAATCTCTTTGCCAGAAATATTGATCTTACGCCGACAACATGCTTTATACTACTCAGACACTCCCCCATTACATCTACCTGCATATCTGCGCATGTGCTACCGTATATCACCTTACTTAATCTCCTGATTGGTCTTTCTGTCCCCTCTGCCTCTTCGTTCAGCTGATATGCTAATGTTTCGACTTCGTCCTTAATTTTTGCACACCAGTGTAGTCTTGGACACATATTCTGTGATATCGATAAGTTCTAGTATCTTGATTCCACCCAATTCCTCTAACAGCTATCCCAGTAGTAGGCTGGTGCACCTTAACCTTAGTTAGGCTTCAAAATCGTTGAATAAAGTTTTATAGACTATAACGTCTTAAAAGTATGCCCCATCTGCGATCCTTTTATGTGGAAAGTGCATAGCATACGTAACAAATAAATATGCATGACTCACAATCTCACAAACTTCAAGTCCATATCGACTCATCCAATTGCCTCTTTCCGACTAAAAAAGTTATGATGGTTGTAGGTCTGGACGTAAACTTGCACGACGGACAGGGCATAACAATACAGGCGTGCCACTGTTACCAGTTGGCATTGTGGCGTCGTGATCCCTTTAAATTGCTTCATAACATGGTGGCGTGAGGGATTACACAGCTATTGGTCGGAAAGACATTTTATTCCAGATTAAAAAAAATGAAACATTAGATTCATTAGTAAGTTGTTAAATTTTACAGCCTTTCACTGTAGAAAAGTTCTAGTCCTTAGTTAGTTAATTCCAGCCGTTGCTCCGTCGACTCCGACACTCAATAGTCTGTTATGTTTATTTCCCTTGGTCTTTCAGGTGCGGGTGCCCCCGCAAACTCTACCGAACAAAACTGATGAGCGAAGTCACTCCGAAAAGTTGAAGATCGAAAGCCCCCGAAAGTTTCACCGGGGGCTCTCGATTGTAGAAACTTCCCGAGCTGACCCTTGAAACTCCCTGGGTGGGCTACTTCTACGTCCCCAACACCTCTAATTAGCGAGCGCAGCAGATCTGCACACGGCTCTCCTCAATTTAATCCCACTCATTTGGCGCTTGGAGACAATAGACCAACACATTTGATCCCAACCCCAACACTGTATCTTGTTTACCATCTGGAAGGCTATAAATCTTGTCACATTGACACTGAGAGTCTGTCTTTGTCACGACAGGCTGACCTCTTCATTCAAGTCATTTGCGACCCACATGTGTAAGGGGGGATCGTCTCGAGATTTAGAATCAAACAATGATTATTTTCAACAATAAATCGTTGTTGCTATATTATTTCGCATTTACGAGAGTAACTCTGAAGTTATTGAGAAACGTGCAGACGAGAAGTTACAAAAGCAAAAAACAATGATGGTTTAATTTGAAAATACAACACAAATTAACTCAGCAGACGATTTGTTAATGTCTTACTTCAAGTGGTTTAGCGGAGAATAAATTTTAAACTAGGGAGAAAATGGAGTTGACGCGAAAACATTTTCGTGCTATGATTTTCTATGATTTTAAAGCGGGATTAAATTAAGACGAATGCTTTCAATGGCTGCGATTAGCATTTGGTGATAAATGTCCAGGTTTTGATACTGTATTCAGAGGGTTTAAAGAATTTTACGGAGGTCACAATACCCTTCAGGATGAACACACAGGAAGGCTGTGGTCGGCGGTAATCCCGGATAATGTGTCTGTCATACAGAAAATGTTAATGGATGATAATCGCTGTCCTACCAAATGATGCAGAAGGAAACGCAGCCATTCATAAAATTATTCATGAAGAATTACATTTGAAAAAAGTAGTTGGCCGTTGGGTTCCCTATATATAACTGAGCATAAAATAAAGGAGCGTGTCAGAATCAGTAAAGAAACTCTTAAAATTGCTAAATGAGGGTAGCCACCACATTATTTCTAAAATTGTAAGAGTGATGAAACGTACATACCGTTTTTTAACGTTGCAACACGTCAAGAAAGCAAAATATGAGTCTTTGAAGATGATCCCACTCTGATAATGGTGAAAAAACAACGAGCAATGAAAAAAGTAATGTATGACATTTTCTTTAGAAGTACGGGATTGGTCAAAGCCATCAAGTTGGAAGAACAGAATACAGTAACAGCAAACTGGTATATCACTAAATGTCTTCCAGAAATTCTTCAAGAAGTGTTTGTTAGGGGACGAATTCTTCACCATGACAATGCATCTTCCCATACAGCCGTATTAGCAGTTGAGTTTCTTAAGCAAAAACAAATAAAAGTGATAGAACATTCACCTTATTCTCCGGATCTAGCTATGTATGGTTTTTGGTTATTTTTTTTTAAAAAAAGAACTTAAGTGGACGTCGTTTTCATTCAGAAGAGGAGATTGATGTAGCTATAAATGCATTTTTTCATCAATTTCAAGAAATGAAGGGTTTGAGACAATTTGTGGAAAATTCGTCTGCAAGAGTGCATTGATGCTGGAGAAGACTACTTTTTGAACTCTCGAAAGATTTGTAAGTATAACTTTAAAACCAAGATGTATCTGAAAAATTTCCGAAAGGTCCTCGTAGTAATATAAAGTGAATATTCTAGTGAATATATTTGTAAACTTTCTACCATTCTTCGGTTTGGACGTCACTGGCAAGATTTTGCTTTGAAAAGGCAAAATATTTTACTTTTTAATTTTATGAAAGCTAGAAATTTTAATTAAATGAGTGTCTTTTCAGTGTCTATTGATAAAATTAAGATGGAAACGAAATCTATTGAGTTTGTCATATTTATATTTATCTGATACAATTAATTTATACCTTATTTACGTTACATTAAACAAGATCAGATTGATGCGTTTCAGCAGAGAAACTAGGTAAATAAGTACCCTGGAAGATTTTCTCGGCAATTTCAAAAGAGCAAAGCGAAATATTTTACTGTCATTTTCTTTATTACTTATACTTACAATAAATCTCTATCAAACAACTTATTTATTGAGATAGAACGTTCTCGGATTTGAATACTTTATTTGCATGTCTTGGATATGTCAAAATTAAGCAACCGTGTTTCTGGAAAGGTTTAAATGGAGCATTTGTTTGTGAAACAACCAAGCGTTCAAATAAGTTTCGTTATGGCTTAAGTTTCTGAATTATTCATGTGCAGTCATTAAAAGTTATTTCCATGAATCCGTGTATTTATTGCGACGTCTAAAATTGTCGCGAAACAAATCAGCAAAAATACAGCAATTAGTGTTGGAATTATAAACAAGTATATTTAATAAATCATATATGTGATATATTTTAAAATAAGGCTGTTTTATATTATATTTTTTATTAAACAACACTTAAATTAATATGATCCAAAACCCAAATCCGATTTCTTTTGCAAATATTGCACTTTGTCTTGATCGTCTTTTTCAATTCCTACTATTAGCTCACACTCTCTATATTTATTTATTTATTTAATTATCTTGGCGAAATTTTTAATCGTTAATAAAATACATTTTAAAGCGCTCAATTGAGCTGAAATTTTATATACATGATTATTTTGAATGACAATACAGTAATTTAATTATAATAAATAAAAATTAATTGATTAAACTAATCATTTAAATAATTACAAATACAGCCACGTTGGCATTATTTCTGGCGGCTTAGCGACCCTTTTGGTAACTTGTATCAAAATTTGAAAAGGTTTTTTCCTCACTTTTTAAAGCAATCAGTTGAACTGAAAATTTATATACACGATTGTTTTGGATGACAATACGATACTTTATGATAATTAATAAAATTTAATTACTACTTAATGTTGTGATTCTGTCATATGTATATACATATATTTATATTAATTGTAACTATTTAATAAAAATTAGCTAAAATAAAGTTTTTCTTTTTTAATCGTAGTAGGAATGGACTTAAAAAATTTTTTTTTCTTGGTTTCTTTTTCTATTTAAAAAACATTAAAAAAACACCTTCAAACTACGTCTGACGTCACGCTGTTTTCCTCTCACTGATTGGACAACCCAAAGAGAAGGATGAAAAGAAATAGAAGTCTCACACATGATAAATCGTGATGCTATATAGTATGTGAATAATATTATGCATAGTACTTGCATGTAAGAATTCAATAAAAATTAGTTTATAATAGTAACATGAAATAAAAAATTTTAATACAGTATAAAAAATAGTTTTTTTTTAATGTGAAGGTTATGTTTACTATCAAATAGGATTTCTTTAAAAACAAGTATTGGTAACAGATAAATATGTTGTACATTTTTAAAAAGTTCGCCTCAAATAAATTTAAAAAAGAAAAAAATAAACTTTATAAAAGCTTGTGGTATTTAAATTTTTTTAAAAAAAGTATCGGTGGGTCAAAAGTTTGACATGCGTTCAATTTAAAATGAAATAATTAGCAGCATTTGTGTATTAAATTTGTTCCAAATTTTCATTATTTCCTTCTATGTTATGCATATGTTTTTCTTCGGTCGGCAAATTCTAAAGTAGACTGTTGCCAAACGCTCAATACAAACACTACCAATTTTGAATATTGCACTGGAGGCTTAAATGCATTGTTATGCCTGCATTAAAATCAATGTCGATAATGTTCAATGGTAAAGAAAAAATGAACTTTAATTGAACAAAAATATAGATTTATTATTATTACAGTATCAATAGGTACAGTATATTCAATATATCAGAAATTATTCAGTTGTGACAGAATAATTTCTTAACAAGATCTTCGGTACTGCAGAATGAACAGCATCATACAACCGCTCAATAAGAATAAGGCCCTTTTCATATGAGTCAACTTGTGTTGCACTTAACAAAAGGAGCAAATAATCGAAAATTAGCTTTGGATAGAAGTCACCAAAATGTATTTCATACATGGTTAACTGGTATACCCTGCTGTGAAGCTTTCGAAACAACGTTCTCCTCCTCACTGGTTGACTGGATTAAAAGGGTATTGCGGAGGTTACGCTCTTCACACACTCGCTGCTATTTGTGTATTGAAAATGGAGAAAGCTCTTTATTGCTTCTTTGGACTCAATAACTTTACGGATCAGTTTGCACTCGCTTTTCCAGTGGTCTTCAAACTTATTCAACTCAGGGAAATCTTAGAACTTGAAGGTGTTTTCGTGGAACCCATTTCTATATACTTCGAAGAGTATGTCATAAAATAATACTTTAAATAGATCAAAATGTTGTGGGCCTTTACATAAAGGCAATTAAAGTATTATATATATATATTTATTAAAAAATTCTAACCCCTAAATTTTAAAAATTATTTACTTATTAATAACATTAATTTGTGATCCAATTGTCACCTATCCATGCATTATATTTAGTAACTGGGATATGTGCTTGCTTTTTTTCACACAAACTGTCGAAGCCTAGGTCTATAGAGATTAAATGCAATCGCATAATATATCTTGAGTTTAATTTGTTTTTGTAGCCACTTACGTGAGAAATATATTTAAATTGAACGCAATGTTATGAATGGCATTAAAATGTTTATAGCTGTGGGAAAGAAATCCCGTGGATTTTGCATGAGAGAGAGGGTTTACAACTTAAAAGTTAGAAACTGTTCTTTAAATTTAGATGTCATCATCGATTCTGTTGATATGTTAATAAGTTATTTTCTCTCCTTCATTCTAGGCATTTTTTCAACAGATGCAAAAAGGTACATTTTTCAGTAGAAAACTATTTAGTTTTGCAAGACATTGTGCTAACTGACGAGTATAAAACTATCTCTTGGAAGCCGAGATAGTAAACAATTGAATATTCATAATCTAGTAAAAAGTATATATATAATGATAAAACGTTTTTTATATAATAATAAAAGGTTTAAAAAGAGTGTTGCAAAATAAAGTTATTATTTAAGAATAAAATTTTAAGTTTTGATGAATTGGGGAATGGGTTTTTTAGATACTTGTAACTATACCAACTTCATAGAGAACGTGAATCCATTTTGCATAGGTATTTATTTCTTCTCGAGATTTTTATTGTGTCTCGTGGAACCCCTGGGTTTGCGTTCTAGAACCTCAGGGCTCTGTGGAACACAGTTTGAAGACCACTGCTCTATGGCACTACTTCTTCAGTCGACGGTGTGTCCACTTTATGAAAGAAATTCTCTCCCCTCTTCAAACTTGAGGAGTAGTGACAGATAATACGTTGACTGGCTCGCCACCGATCATGAAAATGAGAACTGTGGATTGATTGATTGAATATTAATGTCGCACTGTTCAGCTACACGAGAGCGTTTGGCAACGGACCACGTAATTTTGAATCATGGTCAAGTGACGTGGACGACACCTAAGCTGGCACCCGGTCTCCTAACTACCACACCACACCAACAGGAGGACGTTTCAGCTCTCGACAGATTTAACGTGCATCGCTGCCCTGCACGGCCGGTCTTTAGTGGTACTGGGCTCGAACTCGTGACATGGCAAGCCACTATCCGATACCTATACCACTCGGCTACCGCGGCCACATGAGAACTGTGGAAGGCGTAACAATAGTGGGAAAGTGGCAGGTATCAACACTAACTTTTGAATATTCCGCGTATTTGATATAAAATTTGTTTCCCCTGATTTCAGCAATGAATTCTACTATGCTGATGATTTATTACGGCACTTTTGTTGTTTAATTTTTATGAAATAAATTCGAATTTATTTGAAATAGCAACTTTTGGTCACGTTGTTTAAATTAAATATTCTTTATTTCCGTTCAAAAAATTTTACCTGTATACTGCATACCGTGTAGAAATATAGATAATCTAAAAACAGCATGTATTTAAATCTTTAAGGTTGTAAGGATGTTCCCCTTCGTTGCCCTTCTCCTAGATTATCAGCGTGAGCTAGAGGTGTAGGATTAAATGAAGAACCAGACGCTGCCGTAATCTTAATATCACTTTATTAAGATCTTAACTTAAACCAATAACCGATTAGGTTATAATATGACACGTGAGAGGATCTACAGAGACGAAACACACAATACATAATACCGAAATAACGTAACCCGGACCACTATTAATAACTAACTCGCCTAAGCTCATTTTCAATGCAAACACAGATCCGAATATTAAAATGGTAACTCCTACCTTAATGTCCGATGAAGCAGCAATTTACCGGATCCTATTTGAAGTTGTGTTTCACTGATGTGGGATTGTATCCGCCTTGACTAAAGGCTCTCTTGACTGTCACTTAACTTCTCGAAACACTCTTTACACTTGCAACACGAACTATCTTAACACTCCCCAAATGCCACACCGCCTACGCTAAACTCATGTTATTTAAAAGCTTCCTAATTTGCATCTTTCATTCACGTTTTACTTCTCGGGTTGGTTGGAAAAGAATTGCCATTTATTCTGGCCCCAAAGAACCCAAAAGGACATAATGAAAAAACGCGTGAGCCCGTCACAAGGTGACTGACTTCTTTCGGAAAAAGCGCATGAACCAGGGTGCGGGCTACTTTTAATTTTTTCAAGCTGCTGTGGTCCACCAAATGTCAGTGGCGCACACAAGGGGGACTGATCCGGACCCTCCCCGATAGCGTATGATTTTTTTCTGATTGATTATAATTGTATATAGTTCGTAAGACTTAATTAAGTATTTTTTTATTATTTAATGCTGTTTATTTATTTAGTAATTTATTTTTTTACTGTTTTTTGTTCTCGACAATCTACAAAATTAAAAGGCCGTGGGTAGCCTATTGGTTAGAGCATCGGACTCCAGACCGGAGGACCTGAGTTTGATGCCCGTTGCCACCAAATACCCTCCGAGTACACACGGAGTACGTGCTCGTTAAATCAGTGGGTCCGAAATTCTTGTGTGCTGATTCACGAATGCAGGGGACTGGAGAATATTTCCCTTCCGTTCAGTTCATGCCAAAATTGTGGAGGTGGAGATAGGTGGAGTCGCCATCTATCGTCTTTCGAGGAATGCTCAATGCCAAGGCCAACGACAGGCGTACTTCTAGTTCCTTGCCACGATGAATTTCGTGGGCCTCGTTCTGACTACATCAGACAAGTGGCATTAGCCACAACAACAACAAAATTTTTTAAAGTATGTTTGGTTGCGTATTGGGGTATGATGCAAGCATGGTAGACTTTTGACCCTCGACCCCCCCCCTTGAAAAATTCTTGTGCGCGCCAATGCCCAGTGTCATAAGTGTGGTGAGGTCGGAAAAGGTCTATAATATTTATTATTAATTAATAATAAATATGGAATATGTGCTTACCTGCAGAACTAAAATAAAAACTCATAACACTTTTAAAACCGCGGTTAAAGCAAAACGCAAAATACACTAACATAATAATAATACCCACAAATATAGAAAAATCAAATGATGCATTTATTATCAAAAAGTTAAAAATACATAAAAAATAAAACATTTTAAAATAAAGTTAGTTTTTTTGTTGTTATAGTCAGAAGACTTAGTCTGCACATACTTCGGCCAATCTTGAATATTTCCATACATAATTACTGACTGCTAAAATCTTCAAGCGGTCACCCCAAAATGTCTTGGCGTTCCACTACTCGATCGCGATTGGTGTAATGCCCACCCCGGGTAGAAGCGAGTAATGTTATGATATTTAGGGTAAGTTCAATTAGAATTGTTTTAAGAATGTTACTATAGGAAAAAATTATTTAGAGCATTTTTTTCTTTTGGTAAAAAAATGAAGATAGAATGACATATTTTCAAAACATTCTCCTTTAATGAAAAATGCTTCTATAAGAATAATATTTTGCCTAATATATATATATATATATATATATATATATATATATATATATATATATATAGCTAATACTTCTATACTGCGATTGAACTAATAATTTTGAAACATTCACATTATTTCCATAGTTTCTATCAATTGAAATAATATCTACTGTTTTTTTTTGTTAAAATTTCTGTATTCTCCTGTAGTTCTTTTAGTTCAATCCCGGCATATTATTATTATTACAGAATTATTTTTCTTGAAAGGAGAATGTTTTGAAAATATGTCATTCTTTTTTCATTTTTTTGCAAAAGAAAGTGTATTGAAATGAATTTATCTTTTGATAATATTCTTTATGCAATTTTATATGTTTATTCTAATGCAACTGTTACTAAATATCAAGAAATTATCCATTCTTACGCCTTTTCAAAATCACGATTACGAACGTAGTTAATTACCTTAAATCCACAACATATAATCATTATCTGTTTTTAATTAACACACCCCTCACGTATGTAAACGGTTCTTTCACCATTTCTTTTCTAAAAATTCGAAGATTTTACGAAGGAACACAACCTGACGAAACGTCCTGGACCCGTATTTTTCCCATCTTACGACATTTCATAACCTATCTTTCTATTTCTCGTTGTTGTTCGCCCTTACATTCTTACGTTTGCGTGAATGTATTTCTAGAAGATTGATTCAGCCCCGAAATATGTTTTTCATCTTGTACGGCAGCAAGAATAATATTCTGCGTTTGCAAGCATCGTAAACACAGCACCGACGAAGAGCAATACATTGTTATGGGATGTCGTGCGTAAAGAAATGTAAAAAGCAACGGGAAAAAAGCATACACATGAAAACACGAATAGGTCTTCCAGTAAAGAAAACGAGACATACAGAAAAGCACAAAAGGGGAATAGAATCGTACATTTTTAATAAAAAATATGGAAGGTTTTCGATGGCTCCATCTGTTGAATTTCTGAAGGAAAGTATTATATGTAATCCTAAAAATAGGTTTGTCGTTCATACCTGTGATGGACATTTTGGATTTTTATGCATGATAGATAAAGCAGCAGTAAATGGAAAATAATGTTTTTTCAATTGCGAATTTCAATTGTGTAGTTCAAGGCGTAAGAATCGTGTTTGAATTGTTTGAAAATATTAGACGGATAAATATCATGGAATAAAAACATTTTTTTGGTACTTTTCCGTTTCGACGGTGAAAAACTTGCCAAACACGCTTTACTGGCGACAACACGCAATATACACATAAAAAAATGTTACAAATATTCGTTCTCATTGGTTTTTCATCTATTTTGGATGTAATAGGAAAAGGGGTTAATGATATGAAAAGACAGCGACTTGTTTTGCAAATGTGGCGGTAAAAGGTTACAACGGGAATATTCCGTTTGGCGTCGGTTGTATCATTATCGCCTGCGTTGGCGAAATGGAAAAGTTCTGGAACGAGAGTTTTAGATGGCCCTTCAGGAGATTCTCCGTTTTTACCTGAATCTCTTCAACTGAGGTGAAATGGGTTCCCTTTAAGTAAAATTTAACTGTAGGAAATTAAAGAAAGTCTCATGGGACCTAATCAGGTGAATAAGGAGGACGCTCTATCAGAGTAATGTTTTTACTGGTCAGAAACTGCTTGAAAGATAGGGCAATGGGAGTGAATACATTGTCTTGGTGCAACTTCCATTCATCTCTCCCCAACTCTGGCCTTTTTTTTCGCTAATTTTTTCACGAAGTCTTTTTAGTACTTCAATGTAGTAATTTTGATTAACAGTGACCACTAATGTGAGTGGGAACCCACTCATATCACGAATTTTGGCTATGTTTTGGTCTGTAATCGCTGATCTTGGGTGCTTAGCAGGTTCATCATCTTCCACACTTACCCTTCCCCCTGAAAACTCTTATACTATTCTAACACATGTGCAAGAGATTAAGTTTAATCTCTATAAGCCTCGTTTAATATTTGAAATGTTTTCTTATTTGGTTTCTTAATTTTCACAAGAAACTTGATGTTGATTCGACATTTTTTCGGCAGAAAGCATTTGCACGTGTTCACTCAATGACGCAGTACTCCCAACTGGCGTGATCGATTAAGGTGAAACTGACTGCATGGATAGAGGAGGTGTGTGGGATGGTGTCACCAAAGCAGTTGTTGCCAATTCCACTTTTTTCAAGCTACACACTTAGTTTTCTTTGTGTCATTCCCTGTATTTTGTCCAAGTGCCAGGTTTATATTGCGAGCAGCTTCTGCTGCATTATTACTAAGTTCATACACATATAAAAATCACACAAATATCGGCTTTATTAATATCATTACGTAATTCAAAACAAGTAACAAAAAGCAACACTTCTGGGGATATCTTTGTTAAGATGTGACTCTGGCAAAGGATAAAACGACTAAATATCGAAGTAATGCCAAATACAAAAACATAACGAAAACGGAGGCAAATGTTCGTATGTAAAGAGAATCAAACATTTCTTATGCACCAGCCTATTATTATTATTTTTTATTTTTAAAAATTAATTCTGAATAGATAAATTTTAAACTAACTTTAATCTGCTCATCTCTTTTCTCTGTGTAAGTACAGTCGGACCTTTATTTAACAAAGTCGCTAAATCCCGAAAAAAGTTCGTTATGTGGAAAATTCGTAAAATAGAGATTTATTTTCAATATCTTTACGTGTCTGGTTCGTAAAATCGAAAGATTCCCAAAACAGAGGTTCATAAAATGAAGAGAGAGAGAAGTCCGACTGTATATTATATATCAACTCAGATCACGGTCAAAATTCGCCAATAAGCAAGAAAGAAAACCAAAAAGCAATATCCTATATATTGAAAGAAATAAAAATCAAAAATATTCTTTTTCTTTTTTTTTTCTTAATGTTGGAATCGATTTATTGAATAAAATATCACTTCTCATGATGAATTGTGCTTCAAGAAAGATACGAAATATTCTAGTGGACTTAACTTAAATCTATCACCAAAGTCTCGCTGTGTTCCATCAACAAGATGTCTTCAAAATGAAACAGTTTGTCTTACTTTTTTTTTCTAGACCTTTTTTTTTTGTAAGAACAAAATTTTGAATTATTTCAACACTTTAATAAAAGTTAAACCCTTTTTAACTTATTTATTTTAGGTTTACTTATAAACACCTAGAAAATATACATTATTAATATTAGGGTGAAATAATGTGTATTTAAATGTTGGCAACATTTTAAAAACTTTTAATGAAAATAACTTGATCTCGCTAATTTAAAAATACGAATTCTAAATTCAAATGAGTCACTTTACACTGCTTTTAATAAAGAAATAACTCGAAAAAATATTTTAGAAAATATGTAGAATTCTTTATATATATTGGCTTTACGATTTATTTAATTATATGATATAATTCAATTCGATCGTAGACTAAAAAATAAAATAGAACTTCAGTCTTTCATTTCAAGTTTACAACTAAAGTAATTATATAATTTTAATTCTATAAGAAGTAGAAAAAAAATTGCTAAATATGTATTTCTAAAAATAATTTTATAAAAAGTTATATATTTAAATGATTTTATCTGCGGATGATATTTTTATGGATGTATATATGTACGATTTAATTAAACTTTCCAAAAGCAGACGATTTTTACAAAATAACTCGAATCAAAATATTAAAATAAAAATCGATGCATACAGATAACTAACGTAAAATAGTTATAAGAATATTTCAATATATAACAATAAGATAAAACAAAATGTAACATAAACACTAATTTTTTTCACACACACTTTCATGTATTTGTTTATAGAATTGCAAATTATGTATGTGGAGAGAGAGACTTGATCCCAATACTCATATTTAATACATGATAAATGGTTTTGTAGATGAATTTTCAAAGTTTAAACTTATTTTTTTTTCATAAAATCGTTCAAAGAATTGAGAAGGAAAAATAAATCAGTGTTAATTTCTTTAATTTTTCGTGTGTTTGAAAGAGACACACAAGTGGTGCTTCTTCACAATGAATTATTATGACTTATAGCAATTTTGGTATTTAGTGTAATTTATTATTCAGTTTTTATTTTAAGTTTTTCTAGTTCGATAGAAAGCTCAATTTATTTCCACTTAACTTTACCAAAATTAATCACGCTAGCACAATGGGCTAAATTCATGATGGTCACGTGATACGTACAGTAAAGTTTGATTCTAATCAATGGGCACGGAAACAAATTAAAAACCTGGCATTTAAATTTTAAAATTAAGGTTTATTAAAAACATTTAAAGAAAACAGTTATTATACAGTTAGCAACACTGACATGACTTCACTCCGTCACCCAAAGACCGAATCCCTGACTTGCCATTCCACATTCGTACATTCCCCTTAGCTGGTGTCAATGGGCCTTCCACGTGCTCATCCGTCATTCCAGGACGATGAAGCTGAAAAGAAACTATAAAAAAAAACACATGCACACATACATGGCACAAGATAACGAGAGAAATTTTTTTTTCAGGTATCATGTAAAAAGAGCTTTTGCTAATACAACTCCCCAAAAAATAGATTTACAAATCACATTAATGCTAGAAAATTAATATCCGTACAAGATACAACCACAAATAATACTCAAAAATATTACAATATAAAAATCAAGTTACTAAAAATATGCACAAAATCTAAAATAATTATACAACATGTACTAGCAAAGCATATTTAGAAGCCAAAGTTTTAATCTTTAGAAATTTCCAGAAATTATGGTACTGAAAAACGTTAAGTACATATATAATCATTGGCATAAATCTTATCTATTTAACAGGAATGAATATCATTACTTTTACATGCTTAAACCTTCAAAACGTTAATTCTTTTATTGTACCAGGTTTAAACATTTTAAAAATTCTCTTTCTCTTTTTCTTCCAATTTCTATGTAAAATGAAAGCAAGAAAAATCCTTTTCAGTCCCAAGAGTGACAAAAACAATCAACGCATGTTATTGTCCATAAAATATCCTCATAGAACCTTTATTTTCAATCCTGCTTTTTCAACTCCAAATTAACAATTCTGTTATTGGATTTGCACCCGGGTTGAGTCAATAAAATAGGAATACATACCTTACGGGGCAACCACGCCTAAAGTTTACAAGATTCCTTTTTAAATCCACAAGTTAAGACAACCTCACCCTTGCTTTCTTTTTATACCTTGTCCATTTGTTTGGATATTCGATCCATTAATTTTTACTGCAACCAAATCTCCGTTTGGAACATTCAATAAAGACTGTGTCTCAGGAAGTAGATCGGTGACCACTTCTTGGCTGCAAACTGATTTTGAATCTGTTGAACTAATAATTCCTTCTTTCTTTGAAGGTTCTCGAAGTTTCGCAGGATTGCGAATCATTTGCGAGTTTTCTATTAATACTTCATAATCAGAGGAACAGATTAACATGTCGTAACAAATTTTTAGAGACAGGCACAACACCGTGCCTAAAGTCATTCAATTCCATGTTGGAATCTTTTACTTCACCCATTTCATGCTCCCCAAATGCAGACGTTATTTGAATTGACCCTCTATTATCAATGCTTTGTCCTTCGACAACATCTGGTCTTACCACGGGCATCTGGGCACCTGTGTCCATGACAGCATTCACAATTTCTTGCTCACCCTTGACCTTGACGTAAACAACCCTTAAATCGTCCATTCCATTTTCTTCCTTGATAGGAGTAGTTACTGGTATCGTAGCTTCAGCCATCAACACAGCAGGGAGATGTTTCCCTCATATGTTCCTCGGCCCTCCGATACTAATTCGGTAATTTGAAGATGTCTTCTTACGATCTTCTGCACAACTCGTCCGCTTAACATTCGACCGAATACTTTCGATCTCTAACCGCAGTTCCAATTCTGATTCCCAGCGCAGCTGCTGGATTGCGTGCTGCCTGGCGATTTTTTCCTCCTCGATTGCGAGAGCTGCCTGGCGATTTTTTCCTCACTTTCCCTTTCAAAGCGTTCCTCTAAAATAACAGATAACTGATCTCTAACGAACTCTTCTTCGTAATCTTTGCTACCAATTATGATATTCCTTAGCTCTATATTCGTCATTTTATCTGATACCTTTTGACCTAACTCCTCAGCCAACAAAACTAAATCCTGCTTTTAGCTTTCTCAAAAAATGCCATTTGAAAATTTTCTTTTCCAATATACCGCAACTAAACAAATAATCAAAATGAAATAACACCCAGAAGGGATTGCCAAAAATTAAACACCACAAATATATCTTTGTTTAAAACACACAACAATAAGCATCCGCTACACTAACACAACACTCAATGAATTAGGGAGGAATTCAAGAATAATGTATTATATATTTCGCAATATACCAAGTGTACTTAAATAACTAATAAATAAAACTTAATATATTACTGATTATATCATTCTCACTTCATATATTACTGATACACAATAATCACTAAAATATTACTGATACACAAGAATCACTTGAAATATTATTGACACACAATAATCTCTAACCTATTTCTGATATACACAATATAATCACTTAAAATATAACCGACATGCACCACTTAATCTATTCCTGGCTGGAATAATAGAACACTACAAAATATATATTCGGTAGTTTTTCTCCAATTTAAACTGATAATATATTTTTTTTTTCACATTAATCGAAAAATACTATGCGTACATAAGCACAAAATAATTTCATTGACATGAGATAAGTATTATTCTTTAACATTAATTTTTTTAACAAACCCAATTGCTATTCACTGACATGAATTTATTACTGTGTACATTACAAAATAAATAAATATCATAAAGGAAAAAAAAACATACAATCTTTCCTTAATTTATAGAACTGATGTTCTAAAAACACTTTCCATTTATATGGAACAATAATAAAAAAAATATATACTGATGTATATAATAATTCCCAATTGAACTGGCGTTCAAAAATTTTTTATAACTGCATGGATATGCAATAAAATAATATACTGAGAATTAATGATTTTGAAGTTTTCAGAATTCATAGAACTGATGTTCTAAAACTTACTTTCCATTTATATGGGACAATAATAATAAAATATATACTGATGTATATAATAACTCACAATTGAACTGGCGTTCAAAATTTTTATAACTGCATGGATATGCAATAAAATAATATACTGAGAGAAATTAATGATTTTTTGAAGCTTTCCTTAATTTATAGAACTGATGTTCTAAAACTTACTTCCCATTGATATGGAATAATAAAAAAAATATACTGGAAATTTGAACTGGCGTTCAAAATTTTATAAATAACTGTTGGATATGCAATAAAATAATATACTGAGAGATTAATGATTTTGAAGCTCGAACGGATGTTCTAAAACTTACTTTCCATTGATATGGAACAAGAATAATAAAATATATATACTGATGTATATAATTAATTCAAAATTGAACTGGCGTTCAACAAGTTACAACTGCATGGATATGCAGAAATACACTGACGTATACAAAAAAATAAAATCAAAATTCTCTCTTAATAAATATGGATATTAAACAGTATAATTTTATAAATTTCTCTCACATTACAGGAGTTGCAAGCAAAAACTCTTACCTGATTCATTTCCACGCGGGAATCCAGAAAACTCGAAATTTCTGGAACGTTCTTCCTGTGGGGTTTTCCTAAGACTCGATCATTAACGGCTGCGCCAGTAAAGTTTGATTCTAATCCAATGGGCACGAAACAAATTAAAAAAAAAAACCTGGCATTTAAATTTTAAAATTAAGGTTTATTAAAAAAAAAAACATTTAAAGAAAACAGTTATTATACAGTTAGCAACACTCGGACATGACTTCAGTCGTACCCAAAGACCGAATCCCCGCCACTTGCCATTCCACATTCCAAGGGGAGGGAAACTACCCATTCCCCTTAGCTGGTGTCAATGGGCCTTCCCAGCTCCTACACGTACAAACACGTGTTTTACGCTGAATTAAAAACAAATTGACACGAGACATTGTTCTACTTGTAAAATTTAGATACCATTTCAAATAAGTAAATTGGATTAAGATGCTCAAGTGTTAAAATTCTTAAAACTTTTTTCAAATTTAATAAAAAAAAAATGATATTACACGTGTATTTTAAATCGAGTGCATTTTGTTTACCAATATACATTATTATTGTTGAAAAATATATGCACTTTTAAAAAGAAAGTTACCTCTAAAAGCAAACGTTGGTAACTCTGATGCGCAAGAATTGATTGGTCGGAAACACGAGATTATATTAATCGCATGATTGTAACGTCACATGAATTTATGAACTGACTGGCTGGAAACACGTGATTGTCGTTATCACGTGACTACAAGACGTCACATGAATTTTGCTCATTCGCTAAGCATACCTTAACGTTCCAACTTTAACACTTCCTATTGTTCTTCTCCGACACACGCTTAGACTACTATCAACCTTCCAAAGGAAATAAATTTCAACTTGTATACTTAAGTCGGCTCGTTGGCTTAGAGGTAGTGTGCCCAATTCGTAAGCCCGAGGAAGCGGGTTCGATCCTGGCTGGGGTCTATAGATTTATTAGATGCGAAGTTCGTAGGCAAACATATCATATGATTGTGTGGCATGTAAAAAAACCCTTGAGTATGAATTTTTCTCTGGTACTCTTGGCAAAATTAAATCATGGCAATACTTAGCATCCGATGAGTGTTTGAAATTCGAACGCCACAATTTGGTAACGGAAGCCGCCACTGGATGGAACCATCATCGAAATGGCTTTTACTTTTGGGGATTTGTCGTGTCTGTAAATGGCATGTTTGTCGAAATGCAGCTCATTTAAAACAAACAAGCTTGCATATTTGATCGATTTGCCGGTCTATATCTTACATCATAAAAAAATAGTGAAAGCTTTTTCGGCATTTAATTATAATTTTCTCACATTTTTTTATTATTAGATTTCCAGTCATTCATATACGCACCATTGTTAGTTTTCTTATTCCTTGAGCCTCAATTTATTACACGTCCGCTATACCTTACCTACAACAGCTTTTACCAAAACACAAATACAGCTTAAATCGTACCTTGTCATTTCCAATTCAACACTTTGTTCTCCCCAGACAAAAACTTACAACTCCCGGCATTGGCTCCCCGAAATAGGCAAAAAACCCCTTTTATTGGCAGAGAATCTGCAGACGATTTTCTTCCCAAGAGGGCCAGACATATTGTCATTTCGCCTCGCTAAGGTAAACAAGGGCTCCTGCAATGTGACGACAGTCCAAGAGTGTTCTTCTGTCCACTTTACCCTGTTAATAATATATCTGTCACTACTTTTTTACGGCCCCACCGATCTGTCTAATGCTTCACTAGCTTTTAAAGGGTGTCCGCTAGAAATGTTTTATCACTCACCAAAGTGCTTTAGATTCTCCCCCCCCCTCTATGGACTGGAGTTGTGTGTATTTGAAGTATGATAGGAGATGGAAGAATTCTTTTTTTAGGTACTGCAAAGAAACTTTTCAGGAAGTTCTGGCCATCAGTCTTAATTGTATCACTAGGCTTGGACAGATAAGGTTTTTTTTTATTATTATTTTTAATGGATGCGGCGTGTATGGTTATAGGTTTTAAGCTCGCTGGACCTTTTAGTGTTGAGGGCCTGGTGTATTTACTGTCTGTTACAGTGGGATTCGATGTAGGTAGGAATTATTGCTCTGGAGAGTGGTAAGGTGACATGTCAGGGTGTGTTCAAATATCGATTGTTGAATCGTTATATTTCATACAAGGGGTCTTTAAAATTTTTTGAATTTAATAGCTGAGAGTGCAGTGCTTCTCAAACTTTCAATACTTGCGATCCAATTTTCAATCACAAGTTTCATCGCGCCCATCTTTTTACAGCAATAATGTATGGAATGCAATAATAATGTATTTTGACACTAGAAATACAACACGATTTTAATTATAAACATTACAAAGTATTAAGATAAGTATTAAACTGTGTGTATGAGAGAGACTTTGTATGTGACAAGCCCATGCAAGCTCTAGTAATTATTAAATTTGTTCCTAACTTAGTATTAACAAATTAACTATCAAATACCTTGTGCAGTTCTGAATCATTGATATTATATCAGTGTAAAAGTGTCAGGATGTATTTTGCTTTGTTTCTTTACAGAAAATTTATAATTTTATGAAATAATCTTTTATTTTCGACATGCCCGCACCCCTCACGTAGGGTTATCACGCTCCCTTGGGGTGCGTGTCCCACAGTTTGAAAAACGCTTGCTTAGAGTTCTTTGGGGTTATTTTTACAATCATTATTTTTGCCATTTTCATTGGATTTCAATTGATTGATTGAACTGGATTCGGGCTCAGCTGACCAATGTCTTCGGATTGAATATACTGAGTAATTTTAGTCCTTCGAGGACGATTTGAGCTAGTTCTCCCCTCTTCAAACTTTTACGCCACGCCAAAATGAAAATTTTTAGTCTTGATGGATTTTATGCATATCAGTCTTTCTATAAGGCAGTTAGGGGCATCAGGATTCGAATCCATGACCAGGGACGTCTTGACGCATGGCCAACTGGGTCCAGGGTCTCGGCCACAATGGGGCGTTGTCTCGTTTTTAATTCAGCCTTAATAAGAGCATGATTCGAATAACATCAATGGTAAAATGATATTTCCGTTTATATCCTCCAAAACACTGGGGGGGGGTCTCAGGATTCCAGAGACCCCAAATCCTTACTGGCACCAAGTACAGCTTGGGGCCTGAAACCTGACTTTGTAGGGAATCCCTAATATTCTCCGTTACGCCACTGTTTTTGGGTTATTGTTTATGCGAGTTTTTAACAACGTATGCTATTTACTGTCTACTTTTTAGGGTCATATGTGGGACCTACATTTGTGTAGGAGCCCAGGGCCTCAAGAAGTCTTAAGATGTCTTCAGTGGTGTAACGGAGAACTTTCGGCTTCCCTTGCAAAGTCAGGTTTTGGGCACCCAAATTGGATTTACAAAGGGTAGGTATTTGGCGGCAGACAGGCTTTCGGCCCCTAGAACCCTGTCCCCCTCCATGATGCGGTGGTGTACGTTACGCCACTGGATGTCCCTGAGTATATTAACAATGTCCCTCGTTTAGTTTCAAAATGTAACGCTAATAAGCTATCAATCAACCGTTACACTACGGTATGCTGTTCGGAGCATGCGCAGAAAGAGCACAAATAACCTCATGGAGAGTGTGACGTTTGAGAAAAATAAGGGTAGAGTCAGAGTAAGAAATTTAAATATTTGGTTTACTTACGTCACAGTTATCATTTTTACAGTATATACCTTTTCCCTGAAGTTATTCAAAATATTCGTTATTTCATTAGAGTTCAGAATATGATATTTGTGAGAGAGGAGGCAACGCGCAACGTTCTCTTCAGTGTTTTCCAACGGACTACCCTCCACTCCAGGGTCTTGGGATCGGGGCGTTTTCTTGTGGCCGCGGTAGCCGAGTGGTATGGGTATCGGACCGTGACTTGCCTTGTCACGAGTTCGAGCCCAGTACCACTAAAGAACCGCCGTGTAGGGCAGCGATGCACGCTAAATCTATCGAGAGCTGAAACGTCCTCCCGTTGGTGTGGTGTGGTAGTTAGGAGAGGGGGGTGCCAGCTCAGGTGTCGTCCACGTCACTTGACCATGGTTCAAAATTACGTGGTCCGTCGCCAAAAGCCCTCGTGTAGCTGAACAGTGCGTGACGTTAATATTCAATCATTCATTCATCCATTCGGGGCGTTTTCTTTCTTGACACTTCAAATTACATCCAGCTCGTGGGTGAAGTGGGGTTTTCTCACGGTTGAAGGTTGGAGGGACGATGACAGAAGGCAGGACCCCGCAATATTTAGGGGTGCACGTGTGCATAGGAACGCTGTTATCCTACCTACAAAAAAGAAGCCGGTTTTTCAGACGTATGGCACGAAAATATAACAAGAGTAAATCGAAGTCGTAAACGTTACGTCTTAAGCCGCATTCACACCAAGACAGTCAGCGTTGAGCGTCTAGCCAATCAGTGACTTCGTCTCCGGCGAAATGAAGTAAGTCTCTGATTGGCTAGACGTTTAACGCTTGACGCTGACAGCCTTGTTGTGAATGCACCTTTAGAGTAAGTTCATAGTATTAGGAGAGCTTGCAGTTTGAGATTGCGAGGTTGATTTTTAAAATAATGTTTCCTAGAAAGTGCTAATTTGTTAAAAAATAAATTACACAATTTAATCTTCTAAAATATAATTTCATAATTAAGAAATTATTCGTTATTTTTTTCATTTAGGTCAAGCATGTCTATAGCTTGCGTCCAGTGAATTGTTTAGCTGTGTGAGCAAATACAATGTTATGTAATAAATATTTTGATAAAAATTAATAATTTTTTTGTTATTTTCAATTTTTCTAATTGAGAAAAAAATCCATGCTGAGAATGTAATTGCAAATTAGAACGCATCCACATGTTTCATAATCACTGAATTATAAATAGTTATACATAAGTACAAACCATCAGTACAGTTCAAGAATTCTAAAATATTAATAAAATCTTTTTAAAAAAAAGAAAAGGGAAAAATCCAGAAAAACCTCAAGGTTACATTTGCCACTACTCAAAATTGAAATGCGAAAATTAATTAAAACTTGCTTACCTGTGAAGTAAACAAACAAATGACAATTAGGTTTCTAAAAGAATTTAGAATTACATATAACATTATTTACATGCTTAGAAATACTCGTCTTTACTATCACATAAATGTAATCATTTTAATGGAAATCCTTTGAGTAGTTGATAAAAAACAAATTTCGATGCGAACGCACAAAGAATTGAGCATTCCTGATTGCTTCATAAATTAATTTGATAAATAATAAACTTAATTTTCCGTGATAGATAAAAAAAAGAGGATGAATATTTGAAATACACACAATAATTAGAATTTTTTAAAGTTTGTTTATTCTTAATTAGAGAACACGACATTTTTTTTTCATTTTACGTTACAGAGTTCCTTCTTTTTAATTTGGAAGACAAGTTTTCTTTTTCTTTACGAATCGTTTGAAAACATTTCGAATTAAAGTTTGATGGAAATATTCAATAAAACTGCTGCGTGAAAGAAAAAAAGATACAGCGTGTTCTTATACCAGGATTAGAAGTTAAAAATTGTATTTGGAATTTCTTTAATCAGCAAAACTCTTGATCTTTATACTAAATACGAATTTCAATGTAATAAATTGGCTGGAAAGAGAGAGAGAGATGTGATGTATCTTTATTTTAAATACATTTGAAGAATTAATTCATTGATGCTCTTTTTCGATTATTTATCTTAATCGAGAAAAATTATTTTTAGAATTATGCTTTATCTGATTTATTTCTCTTAAAAATTTTTTTCTTGCAAGTAACACTAGAGGGAAAAATTGTTCAAGTTTTCGAAGTACTTTATATCAATTCTCTAAAATCTGAGTTACAAAAGTAAAATTAAATCTTGTATGCAAACATGGAAGCATTGGGTTTCTGATGGAAATATTTTTATAATTTCTACATTAAAAGATTAATTAAAATTTCTTTTTATATCAAACTAAATAAGCTTTTTAATTTAAGAAAAAAGTTAAGAAGTGGAGGAATCCATAATGCGTAAGATAAATTTCTAGTTTTTCAGTAAATTAATATCTCGTTATCCAATAATTTAATTGATAAAAGTGGCAAAGTTCTACATTTACATGTTTTTAAATTATGTTATACAAATAATGATATATTACGTAGTTTAACATTTTTTTTAATGTGCTGCTATTTACTTTTTATTTTGTTCTGCAGCAAACGATTTTTTTCGCTGATTAATATATATGTGTTTTTTTTTTTTTTTTGCTTGGAGAAAAATTGTGTTTCATTTTTTTTAATATTTCTATTGAACAATAAAATTAATTTATTTTTGCATTTTACCTGCAGAACAAGTGACCAAATTATAGATTTAAATATTTTTAAAGCATTTTATACAAACGATATTATACATTTCGTAATTTTTTTTTTCTGCAGCTATATTCTTCATTTTTTGAGTTTTATGCAGTGGCAAACGATCTCCCTCTGATTAAAACCTTTGTTTTTCTTTTGAGTAGAATGAATAATATTCTATTCTTTAAAAAACATTATTAAGCATTAAAATCTATTTTCATTTTGTGCTTTACATTCAGAACAAAATCAAATAATAATATATAAAATATCTTCCTATATACATATAACAGATTCGCTAATTCTTGAAGGAAACGAAATTCTTTTTTCTTTCTCGCTCTTATCATATTATTATAATTCCAAAATATGAAATATTATACACACATAAAAATATTTTAAATAATTTATTTACAAGAAAAGGAAATGTACACAAATAAACTAAATTAAAAATTATTTTTTGGAATGAATTGTGATTAACTCTATAATCCAGTTTTAAATTTCACACAATTGACAGGAACTATATTTCCGAACTAAATTATCAATATTCACTTTCGCTAAATTTCCTTTACTTTTTTTTCGAATTTCATTATTTAGAATGTACTATTTGCTCAATAAATTCACGAAAAACGTACGTGAAATCTCTTAACCCATTCTTTCGAAGCAAAATATACATTACAATACGATACAAAACCTTATTCTCTTTTATTTTCTTATCTCCTTCTCACAATATTCAGAAATGGTTATGGTTTTTCTTAAAGTTCTGGATACTTTTTCATTTGTGACAGGGGAACCATTTCTATTTTTTGTGTATGATTAAAGATACACGATCGGATATTCTTAGTGGAACCCCTCATATGTTTTGACCTATAAAGAAATACATTTTGTCTTTTATTTTCTTAACTTCTTTTTCTTTCTTTATTCCCCTTTTATTTCACTTCTCTTCTCTAGCGGGATCAAAAGAAATTCGGTTTATTTCTATGATCCTTTTTTTTTATTCGATCGTTAGTCAAATTTTCGAATCTTGGTATGGGTCAATCGATTTTTGGAATTTTTTTTTTTATTTTTGTATTTGTTAAGGGAATATTAATAGCAATGGAAAGCTTCCTTTATGCATAATTCAAGAAATTCTTATTGTATCATGGGGCCAATGCGCCATTTTTTGTGTAAGTATTTTTTGTGTGGCCTGAATAGCTGAGGTACAGTTGCAGTTAACTGAATGGGTATTTAAATCTGAAGGGTAGTACAGCATTAGAATTTTTTTTAAATGAATTGACTATTCAAAGAGTGAGGCTTACTGATATGATGGTTTTTAATAAAATCTTTGAAGCCATCATTAAATAGGTACCTTTACATAATGTTCTCTAAGCGCTGAACCCTGATATTATGAAAACCGAATATCAAGTGTTGTTATTTAGCAGCAAAGTGTTTTCTTTATTACTCTGTTCTATTTTTAAATTTATGTGATTTAATGATTTATGTCTTTGTAATTGTAATGCACATAATGTTTAATTATTACTTAATAAATTTGTAATTTTCGCAAAATTTCAGAATGGTTTATCTTTTAGAAGTACTTATAAATATAATGAATTTAGAACATAAGTTGCCTTAAAAATCGTTTGCAAGCCAAAAGGGTACTTTTGAATAATGATAAGTGAGTAGAAATGACAGACAGAATTGGCGACACATTTTGCTGCTAAATGCCGCCAAATATGGCGAGAAAAAACTAAATGTCCTTAGAAAAATCCAGGAGACCTTTCGATGATTGTTTGAAGAAAACATTTTAGAAGCTTCAAGATCATTTTTTACAAATCTATACAAAGATGATACTGGGAAGTAATATTGGAATCAAACATTTGACAGCAACTGAGCGTTTCATTTACTCAATGCGAAATTGTGATTACGAATTTAAATATTGTTATGCTTATTATTTGTGTGGTTTTTAATCTGTGCATTTACATATATGCATAGTGTATTTACATACATGCATTATTTGTTTCATGTAAAAAGAAATTCCTTTACAATTGCTACAGAGTTTCTGAATAAATTATAAATTAATGCAAATAAACTTGCTTGTTAATTATGTGGACCTTTCCTGCATTTGAAAGACAGTCAATCAAGAAACAATATTAAATGAAAAATTTTTTTTTGGTTACTTCGCTTCAATTCACTCTCACAAGGACTTTTGCGTTTATTTATTAAAATTGCGAGGAATTCTAATTTTTTCTTTTTTTGTCTAAAGTCATGAAAAACATCAAAGAATAGTAACAACATTAAAAAATTTTTTATAAATAAAGCAGACAGAGGGGAAAAAAGATTTTATAGTAACATTTTGTATATAATTTATATTGTGTACAATATCTAATGTAATAAATTTCAATGTGTAATTTCTAGAATTATTTCCTTTCAGAATGGAATTAATATAACAACCAGATGGAATTAATATTACCATCAGGTAAAATAAAAATAAATGCATATTTCCATATACGTAGCTTCTCAAAGGAAAATATTACTTTTAAAGAATTTATTTTGAATAATACCTGTATCTCCATAATATTGCCGCACGCATAAGTCCCGATACCAAGTCACGATAGCCGAGTTGGCAGAGCGTTGGACTGAACTTACTCAGGTCTCGGGTTCGAATCCCGGCCCCGGCAGATTTATCCAAAGACTGGAATTTTGTTCTCGTTTTTAATGTATTGTTTCTCTAGGTTCTAGATGAATCCAGATCATTCTTTAGAGTGCATACTGGGTATTTCTCGAATATTCCGAAGTGTATAAAAGCAGAGTTCATCGCCAGTTGGGCATGTTCTCAGTCCAGTGTTGTACGAGCTCCCAGCGTTTGAATAAACCTAATTGTTTGTTTATAATTGAACTGTGTACTTTCGAACTCCGTGACAAGTTTGGTGGAGGCGCGGGGTACAATTACGTCAAACGTGGATAATAGCGACAACCTTCGCAGGAGCCTCCGGTTAAGAGGATTATCCCCCGAATTCGGATTGTTAAAAGAAAATAGTAGGAAGAGGACAAAAATGCCGACCGAGCAAGAAGCCAAGCCCGCTGTAGTAACACCTTCGTTACAGCAATGGAGGAGCCCATCGACCTTCCGAGGAGCGCCTGGGGAAGACCCTCTCAAATGGCTTAAAGAGTACGATCGAGTAGCCAACTTTAACAAGTGGGATGACATGATGTGCCTGGCTAACGTTTATTTCTTTCTTGACGGTACTGCGAGACAGTGGTATGTCAACAACGAAGACGCCTTAGATTCCTGGGAAGCGTTTAAAAATGGACTAAGTGGACTTTTCGGTGACCGTCAAAAATATACCAGAAGGGCAGAAGAACAACTAAAATGCCGAGCCCAGCGTTCAGGCGAGAGTACACAGTCCTACATACAAAGTGTATTAGGACTTTGCCAAGAGGTAAATCCTCTGATGAGAGAAGACGAAAAAGTGTCACACCTAATGAAAGGTGTTGCTGAGGATATTTATCAGGCCTTGTTGACGAGAGAAATCAACGACACAGCAAGTTTTATCAAATGGTGCAACTATATCGAAGATATGAAGCAGAAGAGAGTTGGTCGACCGAGATTTGAAAGGCTTCCAAACGTCGTACCGGTTGCATCCCTGACGGATGAGACTGATTTGGTCTCTCTTATTCGCACAATCGTACGAGAAGAAGTCCATCGACTAGTTAACCAGACGCAAGAATCTTTGGACTCCGATCCCCAATCCTTAGAAGAGATCGTTCAAGACGAAGTTGAAAGGGTTTTGGCCCCAGTGTCAACAAAACCTACAGAAACTAGACCACGACCAACATACGCCGCTGTAACCAGGAAATACAGAGCTCCTGTTCAGAAATTCCCACCTGAACCAAGAAAACAGATGTGTGGAGAACGGCTGACAACAGACCTGTTTGTTTCCACTGCGGATCCTGGACATGTAATGCGCTACTGCCGAGAGAGAAAGGCTGTCTTTGACAACTCTCGAAACCGCCGACGGAACTTCGACGACATTGGCACTGAAGAAGAAATACGCAGACCAAACTCTTCTCGCCGTTTTACGCCAAGTCCCACGAGAGGCCGATCCCCAATACGTCGTTACAGATCCCCGTCGCCATATCGCCGATCCAGTCAGTCGCCAGGCCGTAGGATCGAGGAAAACTAAAGAGAGCGACCTTCCAAGGAGGTGAGGCCGCGTGTACTGGAAATCCTCCGTCGACCGCCAAGATGACTGGTAACCAACTAGACGTAATAATAGATAAGAAGCCGATACGTGCTCTAGTAGATTCTGAATCGTTTTCTGTCATATCCGATAAGTATCGCCGATTTTTAAAGAAAGTTCTGTTTGCTGATGCCAAGAGCGTTATGCTGAAAGTTGCGGATGGAAATTTTGTTCGGCCGATAGGGAAATGTGTTTTACGTGTCCGTATAAACAATCGAGAACTGCCTTTTGAATTTATTGTTTTATCACATTGTAGCCATGACGTCATCCTAGGATGGGACTTTTGAGCGTCTCAAGCCGTTATAGACTGTGGACAAAATGAACTTGTTCTAGAAGACATCTGTCGAGACTCCACAGCGCCTGACGCCTGGAATTTGTATGCCACCAGAGACTATACACTTAAGCCGCATTCTTTAACTAGAATAACAGTATCAGGATATCAAATCCGAGGAGACATAAATGTAGTTCTAGACGGCAGCAAACATTTGCTCTTCGAGAAAAATATTGCTACACCGTCCATGGTATCCACATATCGTAACGGAAAAAGTGATGTCTGGGTTACCAACCTGCAGTTCCGAAACCAAATCATCCCTAGAGGAATGTGCATAGGCCAAGCTGAACCACTAAATGAAGGGCATCTATGTGTTATTTCCGACACATCGGATTGCTTGGATGACCAGCAAGAAACTTCGGAGTCACGGATGAATTGTTCGTTAATGATGTCACCCGAGTTAAGTGACGAACAGAGAAACAAGCTATCCGAACTACTCCGGAAATTTTCTGGGCTTTTCACGAAGACCGACAAGTCGACAGCCGCGAAGACGAATGTGAAACACAGGATTTTTACTGGTGATCATGCTCCAATCAACCAACGAGCCTACAGAGTCTCGCCGACTGAAAGACGCATCATTCATGAAGAGGTTCAGAAAATGCTTGATGAAGGTATCGTCCAACCCTCTGAAAGTCCTTGGTCATCACCCGTTGTGCTCGTAAGAAAAAAAGACGGTAGTTGGCGTTTTTGCGTCGATTATCGCAAGTTGAATAGCGTCACGAAAAGAGACGTTTATCCTCTGCCTCGTATTGACGATACGCTCGACTGTCTGAAAGGTGCCAAGTTCTTTTCTTCCATGGATCTCCGATCTGGTTATTGGCAAATAGAAATAGACGAAATCGTGAAAAGACGGCATTTATTACCCCGAAGGCTTATACGAGTTTAAAGTCATGCCGTTTGGTCTCTGTAATGCACCTGCGACCTTCGAGAGAATGATGGACAATTTGCTACGCAATTTTAAATGGACTATGTGTCTTTGTTACCTAGATGACATAATAGTGTTCTCAGAAACTTTTGAAGACCATCTTATACGATTAAGACTTGTTCTAAAATTTCTTCAGGAAGCTGGTCTTAAATTAAATTCAAAAAGAAGTGTCTTTTTGCTGCCCAAGAAGTAAAGATTCTAGGCCATCATGTATCTAGTAATGGCGTTCGTCCCGATCCCGACAAAATAAAAGCCGTAAGAAATTTTCCCACTCCAAAGAATATACATGACATACGAAGTTTTCTTGGCCTTTGTTCATACTTTAGAAGATTTATTAAAGGTTTCTGTTATCTCGCCGAACCTTTGCAGTCGTTGCTGAAAAGTGGCGTGGAGTTTCATTGGGGTCCTGAAGAGGTGGAAGCATTTAACAGTCTTAAGAAAGCACTTACTTCGGATCCAGTATTGGGGATGTACGACGAAAGAGCTTCTACAGAAATCCATACTGATGCAAGCGGGTACGGTATCGGAGCTGTCCTAGTACAAATTCAGAATAATGTCGAGAAAGTTATAGCATACGCTTCTAGAACTCTGACAAAAGCCGAAAAAGAATTATTCCACCACAGAAAGGGAATGTCTTGCCATCGTATGGGCTACCAACAAATTCCGGCCGTACATATTCGGAAAACACTTTACTGTTGTAACTGACCATCATTCCTTGTGCTGGCTCATGAATTTAAAGGATCCTTCAGGAAGGCTTGCCAGATGGGCCCTCCGACTTCAAGAGCATGATTTTGACGTAAAATATAAAACCGGTAAGAAGCATAGTGACGCCGACGCTCTTTCGAGAAATCCAGTGGAAGAGGAAACGGAAACACCAGACAAATTTTTAGCAGTCACGACGAGTATGAACCTTGCGATGGAACAGAAAAAGATCAAGACCTTGCGAAATTAAAACTTTTGAGCAACTCGTCCAAAAACGAAGAATTCAGATTCATCGACGGTATCCTTTGCAGGAAGAATTTTGATCCAGATGGAAAGTTGTGGTTACCAGTCATTCCTAAACATCTACGAGCAGACATACTAAGGCACTTTCATGAAAAGGCACTTTCGCGAAAACTTATGACAGGATTCGCAAGAGATTTTACTGGCCGGGAATGTACCGAAATGTCGTTCGGTATGTCATGCATTGTCGGGAGTGCCAAAGGAGAAAATCCGTTCCTCAACGACCACCTGGACGTTTAGTTCCCATCCCTCCAGCTATAGCTCCTTTCCATCGCATTGGAATTGATCTCCTTGGGAGATTTCCAAAGTCTGCTCATGGAAACAAATGGATAATAGTCTGCACGGATTACTCAACGCGATATGCAATAACAAAAGCCTTGCCGACAGCCGAAGTCGACGAAATAGCGAAGTTCTTATTTGAAGAAATTGTCCTCAGGCATGGAGCTCCTCGAGTAATTATCACAGATCGTGGAGCCGTCTTTCGATCCAGACTTGTTTCCTCTCTCGTCGACTTGTGCAACATTGATCATCGTTTCACAACGGCGTATCATCCCCAAACAAATGGACTGACGGAGCGCTTCAATAAGACCTTGGCCGACATGTTGTCAATGTATGTGGATGTAGAGCAGAAAAATTGGGATGAAATTCTACCATTTGTAACCTTCGCTTATAATACCGCTAAACAAGAGACCAAGGTTTTACGCCGTTCTATTTACTTCATGGTCGTGAAGCGGAAACGACACTAGATACAATGCTACCATTCTGTCCTAACGATTTTGATGACAATAACATCACCAAGATAGCAGCCAGAGCCGAAGAATCACGACAGCTAGCCCGAGTGCACACTCTGAGAGCTCAAGACAAAGATCGTCGACGTTACGATTCCAAACACCAAATGGTATCCTACGCTCCCGGAGATCTCGTATGGATTTATACTCCAGTGAGAAAGTCGGTCTCTCCGAAAAACTCTTAAGAAGGTATTTCGGACCGTATCAGGTGCTACGCCGTTTATCAGCCGTGACTTACGCAGTACAAGATTTTGATCCTGCTTCACGAAAAAGAAAACTAAGAGAAGTTGTCCATGTACTGCGTATGAAACCGTACCATGATCCCGCCGAGCAAATCGAAACCGAGGATATTCCTCCCAAAGAATCATACAAAGGACCCATCACTCGTTCCAGAATAAAGACCCTTGAACAAAATGACAGCGGGGCGCTGTCTTCTTTTTCGAGGGGAGCAATGCCGCACGCATAAGTCCCGATACCAAGTCACGATAGCCGAGTTGGCAGAGCGTTGGACTGAACTTCCTCAGGTCTCGGGTTCGAATCCCGGCCCCGGCAGATTTATCCAAAGACTGGAATTTTGTTCTCGTTTTTTTAATGTATTGTTTCTCTAGGTTCTAGATGAATCCAGATCATTCTTTAGAGTGCATACTGGGTATTTCTCGAATATTCCGAAGTGTATAAAAGCAGAGTTCATCGCCAGTTGGGCATGTTCTCAGTCCAGTGTTGTACGAGCTCCCAGCGTTTGAATAAACCTAATTGTTTGTTTATAATTGAACTGTGTACTTTCGAACTCCGTGACAATATTTGTTTTCTCTTCTAAAGATCTAATTTGCTAATTTTCAATTCATAAATATTTGAAAATAGAACTGAATTTTAAGAATAGATTTTAAAAGGTTATTTGCATGAGGAAAAAAGAAATGTTTAAAATTGACTCTGTTTTACTTTGTAAAATCAAGGATTTCGCATTAAAACATGTTTCCAAATTTTTAATTGCGGAAGTTTAGCATGACAATACATGTTATTACTTCTAACTTTTTTATTTATATTTATGGTTGCGTATGTAGTACGTATTTGATACAAATTAGTTAAAATTAAGTCATTTAATCGCATATGCTATTAGAATTATTAGGCCCAATTTATAGCAATGCGTGATGTATTTTTATCGTTATTTTCAGTATAATACTCTTTTAGTTTTATCAAAATTGGATTTTATTAGCTCATTCTTCTTAGCTACTTAGCTCATGGTTATGTAATTTTTAAAAATTATTTAATGCAATCTATTTTATTACTTTCATTTAAATAAATATTGTATTTGAAATAGGGACCGAAATACATCGAATAACTGTTCTTTTGAATTTATACAAAATATCGAATGAGAAAAATTCCTTTATATAATAACAATTTCATCCTCTTCTTTGTATTATGCTTAAAACTTCTAAAGCATAGATTTTGGTTAATAATAGTAAATAAATCTTTCTAATATTATAAAAATAATGGAGTAAATTTTCTAAAAATATCTGTAATTATTTTCATGTAATACAAATAATGAAAGCTGTGCATGTATGATAAATAAAAAACTTCATTTACAAATTTTCATTTTACTAACAATAAGTAAGATATATTTATTCAAAATAATTATATATTGACACACATATAGATGCATAATTATCAGTTTTTTGAAGCACAACTATCATTTTAAAATCTATTAATGAAAACAATTTACATTTGCTTAGAACTTTTTTTTATCATACATTCGATTGAAAACATTTAATTTTTTGTTGAAGTGTGAAATTTAAGCCTAATTTTTCTTCCATTTTAGGTAACGATTTTTTTTCCCGCCCAATCACAAAAATTCCTATTATAAATTATTCTAACATTATTATTTTCAAATTACCATTCATGAAAACAATTTATATTTGCTCATAACTTTTTTATTATATATTCGATTGAAAGCATTTAATTTTTTGTTCAAAGTGGTGAAAGTTAAGCCTAATTTTTCTTCCATATCCATTTTGGCAATGATTTTTTTCTTGACCAATCACAAAAATACCTATTATGAGTTATTCTAGCATTATTTCTTATTATAATCATTATTAATTTCTTGAAATAATTTACGGATAATATTTCTCACTTTTTACCAAACGAACATGAGCATTTATGTCCAGCTGCGGTTAGAGTCCAGTTTATAACTCAAATATCTACAAAACTGATAGAAAATTCCATTTTTTTCACTATCGTTTGCTCCTGTCTACTCACTCTGGGCTCAGAAAATAAATATTGAAGTTTAGCGTTCCGAACACCAGCTGTGAAATCCAAAAATAAATCAAAGAGAGAGAAAAGGAGATGGTTTCATTTTGAAGAGACTCCATATTTTTCTTCTACCAAAGAAAAAAAGAATTTTTTGCTCGAGTTTTTAGCGCTATTGGTAGCATATGGATGGAAATTTTCTGCGTTTTAGGAAAAAAATAGAGTATTGAAACTTATCCAAAGCGATTGCCAACCGGATTCTGTTTATTTTCGAACAACTGTTATTGTTATGAGACTACTTTCGAATTCATTCAGTGAATGCCAGTGTTATACTCAGTAGTGTTTTAAGTAGGTAGCTCAGCTTCACTGTACTGTGTGTTCTGTATTTTTTTCAGTTTGTGTAATTGACAATGAATGAATTGATTTTGCGTGTAAGATGTCTAAAATATGCTAGGCGTGTCTGGAAACAAGTTCCGTTTTCGAAAAACTCGCATAAAAATTTGTTTCGAAACAAAATTTGGTACTTTTGCATTTTGCTGGCGCAAATCTTGTCAAGTTGGCGTTAGTAGCGTCAACACACAATATACACACATAAAACATACAAATAAATATTAATTCTCATTGGTTTTTCATCCATTTTTTATGTATTATGGAAAAGACGTTACTGATGAGTAAAACCCACGACTTGCTTTGAAAATGGAGTGGTAAAAGGTTACCAGAGGGAATATTACTTTTCGCATAGGTTGTATTATTTTTGGCGACTTTATTGCTTGCTTTGGCGTAACGGAAAAGTTCCAAAATTTCACATTTAATGGCCTACGAAGTTCTAAAGTTTGGTAACCGCTGTTGGAGAACAGAGGTTCCCAAAGGGGTTCTTACATACGCCTGGGACATTCTGTGACTGCTGAGGGGTCTGTGAGAAATGAACATTAATTTGAGAGTGCGTGGACTACGGTAAGGCTCGTGAGTACAGAGCAAAATATTTGTGGCTTTTTTTCATTATTATGAAAGTTAAAATTCGTCATAATTTTTACATGTTAGAAAATTTTAGAATATAACCTAAAAGTTTTAGATAGGTACATAAAATGCAGGCGTACTTTTCCATTTCGCAAGCGATAAAGTCGCCAAAAATGATACAAACGACACCAAAGGGAACATATCTGCTGGTAATTTTCATGTATTCAAATCAAGTCGTGGCCTTTTCTTGTTATATGTATTGTTACGTAGATCCGAGGATTTTATGCAGAAACAATCACAAAGAAAAAATAATCAGTTGTTTACGAGCGATGCGAATTTATTATCAAAAATCCAATCCTTTCAATACAGGATTCATCAACAATTTCACAGGGTAAATATCCGAAGGTCTTCACATCTTCAACAGCAATCAAACACAATAACAGTGTTTAAAAATACACGTAAGTAAAGATTATTCATAAGCACAGCGAAGCTAATCGCTAGGCAAAACAATCCTCACTACTCGCTGGCTTAATCCAGACTCCTCGCCGTACCGGCGAGCATCCCTTTTATATGCGCGACAGAAACTTCTAGAAATATAATCGCTCGTGTCATTGAACGCGACACGAGTGGAAAGATCTACTACTTTCTAGAAGATTCCGGAGGGTTCCGAACTCGCCAACATGGTCGCCAAAAATGATGCCAACTTGGCTCTACCGCCAAGCTTTCGCCAAGTTCTCATTGAATCGCCATTATAACGTAAAGGGCGCTTGTGAATAGTACAATTTTAACATGAAATAAATATAACATAGAGTAATATAAATGCATTAAACACTCAAATACAAATTATTTACACTATTTACACAAAATTCGTAACAGTATAATGTAATGTAATTATGTGTATATTGTGTGTTGTTGCCAATAAAGTTTACTTACTTGGCGAGATTTGCTCAGGCGAAATGGAAAACTACCAATACAAGTAATGCAGCGTTTCTCAAACAGGGGAGCGGGCCTCCCTTTGGGAGCGTAATAACTCTACAAGGGGGGGCGAGCATATTGAAAGTCGAAAGCAAAAGATTATTTAAAAAAAATATATTAATATACTGAAAGTAAACAAAAAAATACATTTTGACATAATAAAAAGTAAAATATGCACATTTAAACTCATATAATACACTTATAAATGTATCAGTACTGTGCAATGTATTTTATAATTAATTTAACAATACTAAGTTAAGCACAAGTTTAATAATTACCAGTGACCCCCCATGGGCTTGCCACATACAAAATTACTAGCTGTGTGAAGATCCCCTTGGATCTCACTTTGAGAACGAGAATGATTTTGAGTCAAATAAGAACCAGTAGCCATTTTTATAAATAACTTTCTTTATTTGGTTATCTTTCCCAAATAGAATCAAAGACTTTTAATAACAAATAAATCAAAATAGTTATATGAGGTTTAAAAGGGACTTTCCTTTAAATTAATTTAAATATTTAATGATCCAATTAATTAACAATTAGAATATCGATCACGCAGAGATTACCGCAATAAGAGATCCCAGAATTATATTCAATAATATTCCTATTGAACATTTAACTTTAATCTCACTCCTAAAATGAAGCTATAATGAAACTTTAATTACAAATCTCAATATTACCACACTGCAGCTCAGCTCTTCCTGAGATTTATCCACCTAGAAATCTTCAATAATAATTCTCTAACTTCACTATTATTCCATCCTGGTTCAATCTCTCTCTCCTACTGCTTTTTTACTTTACTATTCCGTTTGACTTAAATACTCTATCTAATCTGCATAACAAGGAATCCTGTTCTCTTTTTGGATCTGATTGGAAATAGGTAGGGGAATTAAATTTCCCTAAAAAAGACGTCTCAGAAGGTTAGTGATAAAGTTCCGTATAGGTTTGTAACAGCTGGTATACCCGTTCTTCGCACGGGTGAACTGAAAAATTAAACAACACAGATTGAAGGAAAAAGAAGTTTTTAATGAGTTAATTTTATGTGAATTGAAAATTAAACAAAAAAAGCTTTTTGCATATCTCAGCTAAACAAAAAAAAAAGAAAAAAAAAAAACACCTTTGTTAAATTTTAACTATGTAGATCTAATAGCCGATAAAAGGGATTTTTTAAATTTATAATTCCTCGTAACACTCTTGAGGGTCGATTTTTCAAAATACCTCCCTAAGCTGATCTCTGCTCAGCAAAAGTAACACATTCTTAAAAGTTTTGCGTAATGAACGCTTAAAGTAGTGTAAATAATTTATATCTGAAAGTGTAATACATTAATATTACTTTCTGTTGTATTTATTTTATTTTAAAATTGTAATATTCGCAAGCAACGCCGTTTCTTAAATTATAATGGCGATTCAATGAAAAACATAGCGAAATGTTAACGATAGAGTCAAGTTGGCAAATGGCTAGCTACTTTTCCTAGCTCGAGCTTTATTAGAGCTTTGTAAGACCCGCCGTGTAGGGGAAGAGATACATGTTAATACTTTATCCAACCACATTATGATTTACTGCAGTTTTTTTCAAACAATATATTTTTTTTTGATCACTACATTTAAAATTAAGGGATATACATAAACAAAATACTCCACTTTGGAAAATTTAATCCGTTAGAGCTAATAAATTAATTAAAGATATTCCACTGTAAAATTAATTATGTACACCGTTCACTTAAAAGAAGTAGTCAAATCATTTTCCAAGGTCTTCATTAACAGACAAAACCATAAGACACTTAAATTTTGACATTAACTATTTTTTTGCGACAAAAATAATAATCTTTGCAATCGGCTGAAAACGCAATATCTGCTACAAAACTGTTCGCCTTCCCCACTAAAATACTCATCATAGAACCCGTGCTGCCATTTATCTTGGAAGAGTGGATTTCAAAGAATATTACAGCTAAGTATTGGTAGAATATTCCTGCTAAGTTGGTGTGGTGTGGTAGTTAGAAGAAGGGGGTGCCAGCTCAAGTGTCGTTCCCGTCACTTGACCATTGTTCAAAATTACGTGGTCCGTCTCCAAAAGCCCTCGTGTAGCTGAACAGTGCGGTGTTAATATTCACTCTCTCACTCACTGCAAAAAATACATTGCAGTAGTTATAATTAGTTTTATACTTAAAAATGCAATATCTGCATATTCAATTAAAATTACAGCGTTATAATTAATTACTAACCACAAAAAAATTATGAAAGTTTGTCCAAATGATGTAGTGTGAAAGAGAAAGTTTATTTACTTTAAGTACCAGAAGCGATAAAAGTAGTTATTTTGAAAATAGATCAACTTCTTACTACCAAATGTGCATAATAAAATCATAAAAGAAACATTAAAATAAAGAGAGATTTATAACAACCTCTCCCTTCAAAACTTAGTTTTACTCTGAAATAAAAAAATAGGCATTATTCTGATCACAGGAATTAATTAGAAGCGATCCCCTTGCGTAGCCGAAATAAAAAGAGTTTTTCACAAGCAAAAGCTAGATATATGCTGACGTGGGCTTTTTTGCAGCTTTTTTGCTTGCAGATGGCAGAATTTTTTCCTTCTTACTTGACAAATAGCGTTATATTTTGGACATTTTTTACAAATTTTTATAAATTATAGCCTATTGTATAAATTATAGCCTATGTATTATTCTGATGTATAAGCTATATTACTGTAAAGTTTCATTAAAATCCATTAAGTTGTTTTTGCGTGAAAGATCCACAAAGATTTTCACAAACTTTCACATTTATAATATATATTAGATTAGATATACAGAAATTAATACATCTTGATAATTTGTACGGTTTATAATTAATCCCTTAATGGTCGATTAAAAGTTATGCGATTCCCTCTTTAATGCCACCGTTTTACACGTAGGCACGTGTATGTGAGGTACTGGGGGGATAGCAGAAAAGGAATGCATAAGCAAATCCTTCTCAAACGCTGTCAAGTTCCTTTTATTGCATTCTAAAGCCTTCGTGATAATTTTATGGATGCAGTGCATAGAAAAGATCGTACTTCGCAAAGACGTATATATACGTCAGGAGAAATTGTTTTGGTTGAACTAGACGTTTATATACGCCGGTGTCACTTGAGAAGATAAAGTCGTATTTTTGATTTAGCTTTAAGGGGACTTGGTACCCTAAAAATCACAAACCTATCTTTTTTTTATTTTCATTTAATCTTATTCTTTGCATTATTATCTTTCGATTGATATATCACTTGTGCATGTCGGAAAGTTAGAAGTTGACTAAAACTTCATTTGAAAATAAATTAGGCAATTCAGCCACACCCCCTTTTTAGAAAAAAAAAGCTAAAAAATGGTTTATGATGAAAAAAATCTATTTTAGAAATAGAAATAATAACTATAAAAAAGAACGTGTAGTATTAAAAGCAGAATATTTCCGAGGCAATACAATAATGTAATTTTTCTTCCTTGTGAAATGTGTGCATGTAAAATTTTTAAATTAAGGCATTTTATATTAATAATTTCAGTTCTTCTTCCTGATATATTTTTCATACAAATGTAATACTTTAATATTATAAGAAGAAAAACAGCTAAAATTTCTGTCGTGACAGAAAAAAAATTTTTTTTAACATTTTTCTTGAATTTTCATGGGCAATTAGTACTCTCTAAAAGTTGATCATTTATAAAAATGTGTGGGTTGAAAAAATATGAAAATGCAATTATTTTAAAGAAAAACGTATAACTAATATCTTAAAGTGGTATTTTATATAAGTTTAATTAAGCTTATAATAATTATTTTTTCAGAATTATAAACTTTAAACCTGTTTTTCTCAGTTTGTGTTTTTCGAAACCTTAGTGCATTCAAAATGCTACTCCTTCGACAATTATTTACCAATCACTTCCATTTTTTCTTGCGTGTTGAAAATAAAGCATGTAATAAAATTAGGGATCCGTTTTGCTATAAACTGAATACTTTTTTAAAAAAAAAATAAAATGTAAGACATGTTGGCTTTTTCGTTGATTTTTAGCCTGTATATCAACATTTTATTTTTTTTTTCCCCTCGAAAACGAATGAAGTTATTCTAAAATCGATCCTTAAAGTTGTTTAGATCATCCATAAGAGTATTATAAAAAAATTTCAGGTCAAAAAATTAATTTTTACACAAGGAGTAGGATTTTAAAATTGTCCCAATTTTCTTCAAAAAATTAAAATTTTTAAAATTGTGTTAATAGTATATGAAAATTTTCATCTGGTAACATTTTCTTGAATAGAAACATTGTATAAAATGCTTAAATATAATTTTTAAATACGTAAATAAAGAAGTTTGCTCAAAGGGTGCCAAGTCCCCTTAAAGTATAATATTATTGAATTCAAAACATTGTTATTGTACGGAAGGAGGGGGGCGGGAGTGAAGAAAATTATGATTGAATATTCATTCGGTCACAAATATTGAAAGTTTGAGACGCACTAAAGGTAATGACAAGCACTGCACGGTGGTAGTCGGACCGATCGTTGGTGCGATCGTGTATGTAGGTTTAAGTAAAAACGGAATCTCGTCGCTACCTGCAATATTTTGTCTAAGATATGGAAGCATAAAATAGTCATGGATCGAATCAACAGTTTAGTTTTGGTTTTCTGTACCATCCCGTGACGTGAAGTGAATGCCATAAATTTTCCTTTGTTTTGAACAGAAGAGAGTAAGTAGTCTTAGTATTGTATGAAAATTATTATCTCATTGAAAAACATGTGTGGATATATTTTAATGCAAAAATTATAATCTGAATAAATACTACTTCATGAGGTATGCAATATTTTATTTTCATTTTTAAAAATTTTTCTATTGAGCGTTGAAATAGAGTTATTTCCTTTGGGGGTTCATGGCTAAATTTTTGGTATTAAAAGGGGTTCGTGGGCACAGTAAGATTTGGAAACACTAATATGGATTAAAACTTCACTTCCTATTAATTGGAATAATTAACTGATCATACTTTTCAATTCCTACTATTAGTTAACTCTCTCTCTCTCTATATATATATGTATATCTTGTACAAACTTTCAATCGTTAGTATAGTGTTTCTCAAACTGTGGGACGCGCTTCCCTAGGGGGGCGTGATAACCCTACGAGGAGGGTGCGAGCATATCAAAAGTAGAGAATAAAAGATTATTTTAAAAAGTTATAAAAATTTACTTAAATGAAGCAAAACATGATACATGCCTGAATAAAAGTACACGTTGCACTTTTATTGTTATCTGTTCCAATTTAAAAATTAGAAAAGAAAAGCAACATAATACTTTTCTTATTACTTAAAAGTATGTATAATTTACTTAAAATGTCTATTACTTAAAAATAACTTATTTAAAATATCTATTATTTGAAAGTAGCATATACAAATTTTAATATTTATCTTGATAATTGGAGTGGTTTACAATTAAGATAGTATTGTAGTGTTAGCGTTAAAGTACATTATTTTCGCATTAAATACATTGATATTGTATGGGGGGGGGAGTGCGAAGAAAATTATGATTGAGAATTGGGTCGTGAGTATTGTAACTTTGAGAAGCACTTAGTTAATAAAATACTTTTTATTCATCCACTGAAGTTCAAATACATGTTTTTAAACTTGTGATGGAAGACACTTGGTGTTAATACAGTTTTTTCAAATGTTAATTCATTAATTAAATTATATATTTTTATTTTAAATTTATTCTGCGTTATTTCTGATGAAGTTAGAACTAGCTGCAACAGATTGCGCCAGTAGTTTTTCTAACGAATTTTTCTTGACTTCAAATACTTATTTGTTAGAAGATCTAAAATTTCTTTCTGAAATATAATGGCCACCTGAAATTATGTGACTGTGGGTAAAACATTTATGATACACGGATTCTTGGTATCATAAAATTGATGAACTTTTTCAGTTAGGAATGGTTTAAATGTTTTCTGTAAGCGTGTTTTATAAGATTAATTCTTATTGATAATTTTTTCTCTCTCTTTTATGATATCATTTATATTGATACTTTTTATTCATCCACTCAAGTTCAAATACATTTTTTTAAACTTATAGTGGATGACACTTGATGCTAATACAGTATTTTTAAATATTAATTCATTACTTAACCCATTTTATTTTTGGTTAACCCAGTTTATTTATTTATTTATTTTTTTGGGAAAAAAAATGAATATTGCTTACGAAATTTATTTCCCAATGTAAGTCATATTTTTTTTTATATAATTTCATGTAAGTTAAAGAAAAACGTTCTTACATTCTAGTTTTAATGTAACTGACAACTTCTGTAATAATCTAAAGGAGTACCAAAAATTACGATGTTAGGACTATATTTTTATTATTTATGCGTTTCTTTTCTTAAGTTAGGCTTAGCGACAAAAACGCCCCGTCCTGAAAGGAGTAGTCATTACGCATTCACCCCGTCCCCTACCGAGCGGCTCGTAGAAAATCGCCTTGTCTTATAACAAAGTGTAAAAAAAATAATTTCGCTTCTAGTTATGTTTTCTGTCCTGTTTAGTTATGTCAGTGAAAAGGTTTCTGAAGTTAGAGGAAGCATTAGAATTATTAAATAATTTAGATTCAGATGAGAGCGATAATGAAATTGCTGTGTTACCAAATTCCAGCGAATTAACTACCTGATGAAAATGAAGGGTATGAAAATGAAGTAAATACTTGTGAGATTATTGTAAAAGATGTTCCTGGGTCTTCGGAGGTTAGAAATGGAGATAATTTCCAGCCTGAACTGCTCACAAGCTCCACTGCTTCGACAACAAAGTGCAGGAAAAATACTAAAACACAGAAATCATTTTGAATAAAGAATATTATCAAAATGGAAACACAGGCTGACTCAACTGCAAGTGACTTGCTCAAACAGATGGAAACTCCATTGAAAGATAAAAACTCCATCAGAGAGCTTTTTGAGCAGTTTTATTGCAGTGGTTTACTATCTCATTGTAAAAGAAACTATGTGATATGCAGCAGATGTAATAAATAAACACATTTTCTTGATTATTACTGACTAAATACGTGTTTTTATAAGAATTTTCCTTCTGACAGGTTATCGTTCAAATACCTGTGAACATGATTATTGGTCAGATGCTGAGACCTTGGCGTTCCCCTGGTGAAAAATGCAATTCCACTGCTTCCCAAAGTTGAAATCTTATTTACACTTTGTGGACAATGGAATGTAAATCAGTATGGCCAGGATCGATCCTTCAAAGTGTAAAACCTTTATTTGCCATACTGAATAACAATTTTATGAAATTTGTAGGCGAGTATAAGGACGTAAAGATTAAGTTAACGGGAAGATGCCGAATTTGATAAACTTTTACAACAAACATAAGGGCGATGTGGATTCCCACGACTCGTCGGCTGGACATTCCGTTAAAATTCGTGGGAAAAAGTGGTACTGACCACTTTTTATACATTCACTGGATAAGGCTATGGTAAACGCCTGGATAATTCACAAAACTCTCAACAAAGTTGAAGTTCTAAACTTGAGAGTTCCGAAGAGCTGTAACCAATATTAATCTAAAAAAAAACCTTTGATAAGAGTAAAAGATCGACGCGTAGAGAATCTTGACCGTACCTTATGTTGCAGAATAAGATATCTGTAAAGCTAGTGCTGGTCATTTTTTACTAAAGCAAGAAAAACGTCGTTGTCAAAGAGAGGGCTGCATAGGAAAACCAAAAACATACTGGGGCAAATGTGAAAAAACGCTTTGTCAGGCTTGCTTTGGACCTTTCTATCAAAATTAGAGTGAAATTTAACTGATAAGTGAAATATTTTCTAAGCAAGAAAGTATTATTCAAATAAAATAAAATTTTGTACTTGGAATAGCTGTTCATCATTGAAGAGAACACTGAAACCTGTAAGTGCAAATTATATTTCCTTCATCCCCGTGTCCTATTTAGAGGACGGGTCAGATTTCTTATATAAAGTGTATAAATTTTTCAAATTTTGTTATATTTAGTTTGTTTAGGTTTAACTGACTTTAGAAAATATGGTTCTACCCAAATTCGAATAAAATAAATAAATTGGGATAAAACAGGTTAAATTTAAATAACTAAAATATAATTTTCTTTGTTGACTTCAGTAGGAATTGACTTAATTTTTTTTATATTACTTGTTTCAAGTAAGCACGAATGTTAAACATAAAAGTAAATCTTTATTTAAGATGAAAACAAACCTCCTTGCCCAGTGTCACTAACCACTGTACCTGATGGGCAGTACTTGGGTTCTTACATATTATCGCAACCATATTGGTGGACATTATGTGAAACGAAGGACATGGCTACCAACTCAGCGTACACGGCATATGCGAATCCGAGATTGCCAACTTGGCGAGTTATCTTGATCGTTGGCAATTGTTGCGATAGTACATAAGTACCGGTACATGTAATCAGAAAACATCCTTTGTATTTAATAAGATATTGGAAGATAAGCAATAAAATAAAAGAAAACTTTTTTATTCAAGATAAAAATTAATTTGGATGAAGACAAGGGATAAATATCCACATTAAATATAAAGGCGATATATCCAACAATAGTCGTCCATTTTATTTCTTTTTGACTTCAATACAATCACCGTATAACACTAATAGACAATAATAGTGTATTGTCTGAGAATACTGTTGGATGGGGATTATGGAATGTTCGCGTAAATCAGCGTGGTTTTGGAGGGGTTGCTGTGTTTTGAAGGGAGAGGGTTTTTTGACTCCGGAGAGTACGGTCAAGGAAGATAAAAGTTCCTTGTTTTGGAAGAGCGCGAGGCGCTGAACTACTTTGGGGTGAAGGAAATTGAATTCCTTTGGTGAGAGGTTGACGCACAGAGCATGGTTTGGTGTAATAAGAAGAGATAGTCTCTTGGGACTGTTTTAACATGGATGACTGTGATTATTAGATAATTGCGGTTAACCAAGATCATTGGGGTCAATCAAGATAATTTGTGTTTACTCAAGATAACTGTGTTTAATCAAGATAATTATGTTTGTATTGATTGATTTGAGTAGTAGTTTAGAAAATAAATGAGAAGTAATTACAAATATCATAAGACTTTTTTGTTCTTTTCTTAAACCATATAATCATTTACAATAGGTTTGTAAGTTTTTCTTAGCATTGACATTATAGAGCGACGTCAATAATATAAATCGTCTTTTAACCCTTTACTCAAACATGTTCTCTTCATGTTTCAAATAAAAGTTTTTCGCCTCTGCTTCAAAGGTGATATTTTTCTTTCTCATTGTCTTCTTTTTTCTGCCATCATGTAAGAAGTCGTAACTGATGTAATTTCTTTCTTGAAGATGTTAATTATAATCATTCCTTTAAGTTTCAAATGGTCTTCAATGACGTTAATGAATGTATTTTTCCCACTAAATAAAGATGGTACTAATTTCCTTGCTTTGTTGAATGTTTATACAATATAATGAGGAGAAAATAGGATGCAATCGTCCTTTTTTCAGCAAAAATTAAATGCCTCTTTTGACGAAGACTTTTTACTTCATTACTTACGAAATTTGATAAAGACTTCAGTTGTCATTGATGTTAAAGTGAAACCGTGAAATCGTATTTCTTGTCGATTAAAAGCACAAAGATTGTAGTTGTCTTTTCCCTTAGAATTCATGTATCAATCTTGGATGAGTTTTAGAACTCTCCACTTGTGTGTTTCGTAAAGAAAATAATAGTTGTGATCGTCCATTAATACAAAGAGCTCAGATGATTGTTAAATGTTTTTTGTCAAGTATCGGCATCTTTGCAAAGAAGCGCCATTTTGCAGTTCTATTAGCATTTTCAAGGAAGGAGTAATTTAAAAACGTTCTTCACATAAAATGTCCTACAACACATTACAATTGTAATATTGAGCAGATATACTTCATCAATTTTATATCACGGTGTGACGAATCTGTACGGAACCTTTCCACTAATATTCTTAGGCGTCTTTTTGGGGATTATAAATTCGCGTATATATATATTTCCAATAAACTCCGAAAAGCGAACGGGATATGCAAAGTAGATAGGGTATTTAAGTAGAGAGTTGTAAGCTAGCAAAGATGAAGGTTATTGAGCCAGCAGCAGTAGCCTCAAGTTGGAGGATTCAATTGGATTGCGATATTGAAGAGTTACTATTAGTAATCTACGAAAGAATCTTTTGAAGATACCTAAGTATTGCCAGGTGATATAATATAGTTTATTATTGCTTAAAACAATCGCTAGTTTTATAAAATTAGGTTAAGCTAATGAAAGCTAATAATTCGAGTTACGTGTATTTCTCGGACCTCCTATTTTGGTAGACCTTATTTGATCTTACGCGTAATTATTGATTAATTTAATAATTCGTAATTTAATTTAATATTAAAGGTAAATCCCTTTTGTTTGACGTAACATAGAAATATTATATGTTATTAGAGTTCCTGACATTTGAATCAAGATAATAAATACAAGTTATTAATATACAAATGGCTCTTAGTGATTCTTTGCCTCAAATTAATCTTGGTGTCCAGGGTGGAACCCAGAGGGGTTCCCACAACGGGAGTATGAAATGTATGTTTTCCATATGAGGTGGGGGGACGATATTGATTAACTATTTTAATAGCAGTAATTTTCAATTATTTTCTAAATTATTCTTGAGTTGTTTTTTCTATGACGTCTCTCAACTGTGCATCAAGCTGCAATGCTTGACAGATGTGAAAAACAGTCAGAGAAGAAACGATCGTAGTTTGGCCTCTTTTTGGGGTTAACAAAGATGGGTCCTTCATTTTCCGGTCGAAGTTGTACTGTTAAATCCAACGCTTCACAAGTTTTGATGTAAACAACAGGTTTTGATGTTGCCTGTTTTACTTTTCGTGGTGGATTTTGTATTATTTCTGAATTTGTATCATCTGAAGGAAAAAGTACGGCCTCTAATTCTAGTGCTTGGCAGATATGATAAACTGTGGCAGATCACGCAACAGGAATCCTGTTGTTAGAATCAAACGCGATAAGTGGTTCGGAAAGGACTCATGTTACGATTTCCGATCGAGGTATTAGTACCTTACAGTTTTTTATGATTTCCAAGGCCAGTTCAATGAGGCATATCTCATAAAAGGACGGCATTTCCAGTTCAAAAGCAAAGTATAATGCACATTGAAATAAGTATAGGACAATCTCAAAAACAAAATGGATTGCCATAGTCGCAACGAAAGTTTTTCTCTTATTAAAATAACGCAAAATATAAGAAGCTTTTAAGGTATCCGAACACGTTCGGAGTACTTTTTAACAAAATAACATATTTAAACATTCTAAAGGCTTTTTTAGGAATCAATACCAATAAATATTAATATTTAACTAACAATATTTAAAATAAATTGCCTAAATTTCATAAGAATCACAATTATAAACGAAATTTTAGCAACATTTTTGTAAAACTTCAAAGCAATTAAAGAATAAAATAATAAACTTATATTAGTAAAAGTATTACCAAAACAATCAAGATGCATTTATCTAGAGTATGTACTAAAATTTTAATGTCTTATTAAAATTTGAAAATGTTAGAGTTGATTGAGTAAACATTATAAGAAAAATCACATTCTTTATGAGACCATTATTTAAATAACAGGTCCTAACTCAAAACATATTCATACAATAAGAAATATTTTAGTACATTCTCTAGAAAATAGCATAGATATGAGGTTCAAAAAGTTTTATAGAAATACATTTGTAATATTTTGAGTAATTAGACTCATCATGATAGGTGTCGAGTAATTTAAATGCCCACTTCTGGTAGATCAAAGACCCACTTCCGGTTTTTCTAACTAAATAAAATTGATTGTAGCTTGGCCTCTAGGTAGAGTAGAAACAAACAAAAAGTATGTTTTGTAAAGCCAAAAGATAGCTTTATTCAATAAAAGAGAAAACAAAAATATCTCTCTTGACTGAAATTGGTCATTTTCAACGTGTTCGGATACCTTAAATCGCAACGCATGACTTAGACGCAAAACAATAAATGAATTTTTATCTTTAATAATCACTGATTTTCTTTGTTGATATAATAAAGTCCTTAATTTTTAGAAAATATTTTTTTCGAAATGTAGTTGATTAACAATAAATTGATTGTTACTGCTTTGTTGCCTTCATTTAATTATTGTAATCCCAGTTTTTCCAACATTTTATATTATTTATTCGTGCATATTATACACATATATATGGGGGGGAGTTGTATCAAACTTAAATGAGATTTTTAACGTAACAACTTTTAAATTAATATGGAATTTCCAAGTGTTTGTGTGATTTTTCATTTTAAATTATGAACTAGTAAACTTTTAATATGAGCTATTATTACTTTAAATACAATATTGTTATAATTAAAACATAGCTATATTTAATAGGAATCTGCAAGGAATCAGTCAGTTGCAAATAGTATTTAATTGCTTAGCTTGTTTGAAATAAAATTATGCACCAAACTTTTTCCTGGGGAAAAATTCTTTTGAAAAGCATCATAAATTTCGGGTGACACTTGAAATATTCCAAATTCTCTTATCGTTTTTAAATTACCACAATTAAAAAATCGAATTATTTTTTTTTTGTACTCTATACAAATTAGTTTCTTCTGTACTTTTTTGAAATTTTATTTTTAAAAAAAAAAGTTTCACGTTTTACTCGGGTTAAGATAAATTTACCTCTGAAATCCCTGAAAGAAATTAAACATTAGGAAACTAAGTGAAAAACATTCGAACGTACGCTAATTGCATTTGTTCTTACCTTTGAAAAACTTGCTAGGACACGACATTTTCGGGGATAACATATGTAGTCAGGGAAAAACGAGAAGGTAAAAAAATCAACCCCTTTACTATACAACCTAATGATGAATTGCTACGATTTTCGTATTTTTAATGAATTAAGTTCAGCCGGTTGTGAAATTCAAGTCATCTATCTCTTGCAAAAGTTTTTTTTTTTTCCTCTTCTAAATTAACTCTAACTGATTTAATTCGCCCAATACTTTTTTCCCTCGTGAATTTTAAAGGTTTTTTCGTGTTAAAATAGAAAGGCTTTGAACTTTGCGAAGTGGTGATTTTCGGTAGGAAAAAAAATTCTTCCAAATTTCGAATTAAGGCAGCAAGAAAAAAACAGAATAAGAGAGAGAGAGAGAGAGAGTTTTCAACTTGTTTACTTTTAAAATATTCTTTAAAATGCTTAAAATGTGTAATAAAATTCCGGATAAATTAAAAATGCCAGAAAGTCAAATTTCTGAAATATATTATGTGGTGGCTTAGTTTTTAGTACCAAAAATCAGTCAAATATTTCGAAGTCATATTAATGAGAATTTGAAAATGTTGTTGCATAACTATGATATTCATTAATAAAAGACTTTGTTTCTATACTTACTGTAATTTTTAATTAGACCTATTGAAGTCTGTACTAGTTCCGGATTGATAAATATCAGTCTTTCTGATCAACGAATTATTGGTTCAGGATTTGAATACGTGGGAGATTTTCGTGTGCGTTTGCGAGAGCTACTACGAAAAAATTTGAACAACACCGAATCAAATGGTGATGGCCGCTAACTTCGTGTGGTCGTGAATTCTAATAGTGATTCTCCCGAAGATTTTACCGTGCTGTGCATGTTGGAAACTGAAATGGTCGCTGTTGTGCTTTAAATGTCAAAAAAAAAAAGCCTCTAAGTCAGCGTTTGGTGTCAAAGCTACCACAATGGCGTTTCTGTTATCGCATTGTAATTAAAAATCTCCAATTCCCTTCCTGTTGTTCTAGAACAGGGGTAGTCAACCTTTTTTCTGCTGGGCCGCATAGATATAACAACTCAACTCTATTTCACACGGGCCGCAACATGAGGATAATTGGAAGGGGGGTGCTTCATAACCAAGATAACATGTGAAATTTAAAATGTGGAAAATTTATCAAACTATTATAACTTCTGTTTTGCTTTTTTTTTAATAATTAATTTATATATATTTTTTATTTTTGAGACTAACACCAAATTAGAAGCATTTAAGGTATCCGACTACGTTCGGAACCGTGATTTTCAACAGCTCATAAATGGATAATTTTCATGATATTTAGTGTCACTTAGATTAGAATATGTGCATAAAATTGTTTTAAGGACATTTTGACAAAAAATTTTTTATTTAAATACAAAATTTTGGCAAAAAAAATTAACTTAGAGTAATTTTTTTTCCAAATGTTCTTCTTTTGTGAAAAATGCTTCTATTAGAATAATATTTTGCCTGTATATAGCTCAGATCTCTGTTCAGTGGCTCAACTAGAATTTTTGAAATAAATAACTTAGAAGTGGGTTTATTCATATTTTAGGACAACAGAGGGGAGCAATTTTAAGAAAAAAAACGCCATTAATTATTTCAATTGGTGGTAACTCTGAAAATAATGTGAATTTTTCAAAATTTCTAGTTGAGCCTCTGTAGAGAGGTCTGAGCTATATACAGGCAAGCTATTATTATAATAGAACCATTTTTCACAAAAGGAGAACATTTGGAAAAAAGATTATTCTAAGTTATTTTTTTGCCAAAATATTATATTTAAATAAAGTTTTTTTTGTCAAAATGTGTCCTTAAAACAATTTTATGCATGTATTCTAATCTGAGTGACACTAAATATCATGAAAATTATCCATTTATGCGCTTTTTTAAAATCACGGTTCCGAACGTAGTCGGATATCTTAAAGAAAACTCCTTCACAATTTCTGCATCAGTAAGCGTTTTCATGATTACCAGTAATATAACAAACTTCATAGGATGTCTTTGTTATCGCTGTGGTATTACCACTGCAAAACACTTTGCTGCTGTTGCAAAGTTCATTCAAGAAAGCCTATTTCTCACCTCTTGAAAGATCTTCGAGGAAAAGTGTCTTAGGATGATTCATGTTTATTGGTCTTTTTTAAATATAGCACTTTCGTGACAAATCAAGAAATTACTGATCTCCCCATGTTTGTTTTTCATTACAAAATAGTCAATCTACCAGTTGTCTTGAAACGATACATTTTCTTCGAATATTTTTCGCTTGCAAGATACGAAAGATAGTTAAAAATTAATTCCACCCATAAAATTTTCGCTACTTCACTGTTGTCTTCTATCACTAACCATAACCGTTCCAAATAGAAAAAGAATATTAATTCGTAGCCATACGACACCGACAGCTAAAAGTAAAGCTGATATATTTGATTTCCTAACGAAGAATTTCCCTCCAAATTTATAATACAATGTTCTTAAATTAGTGAATTTCTCAGGACAACGGACCATGGCCGGGTCACTTAAAAAGGCTCGGCGGGCCGCCGGTTGATTATCGCTGTTCTAGAATGACGTCATCCAACTAACTGGGGCATGGTGTCGAAGTTAGGAAAAGATAACTATGCTAATATTCATTCTCACCAACGTAGTATAAAATTTGTTTGCAGTTATTATATTATTATATCCAGTGAAGCTTCAAACGTCACCTAGGACGGACTCATAAAAGCACTCTTCAACTCAATCACTTGTTTTTTGTAAAAAGCTTATTAATTAAAAAAATTGCCCTATATCGGGGGAAAATCACATTTACCTACCCATTATAACTATTACTTTAAGTACCTGGAGGTGATTGATGGAATTCCACTGGATGCAGCCAAGATCTATACTGATGGCAGTAAGGGTGAGACAAAAACTACTAGCAGGGGAGTCTTAATTGAACTGCCTGGCCGCGTCATCAAATTTCAGAGAAGAAATGCTGACCATGCTTCTGTCTTTAGAACGGAGCTAATAGCTGCAATGTGTGGTCTTTCATTTATTAACAACATAAGAGATCTAACTTTTTATGAAATTTGGATACTGACAGACAGCCGATCATCCATCCAACATTTATCGAATTGGCCATCTATCGGCGACAGCACCAGCCGGAGTATTCTTCACCTTTTTCCAACAGCTTTCGGATCGGCACCCTATTCATCTACAGTGGGTCCCTTCTCATGTCGGCCTTCTCGGAAACGGAGTTGCGGAATTAATATGTAAAATATCTGGGTAGTCCCTTTTGTACACACATGGTACTTTCAAAGACACCCTGGATCCGCCATATCATTCCAAGGTTCCAGATCATACCAAACGGCATTCTCACGATTTTCGACTGGTCACTGAGGTGCATGAATTTTGAGGGTGGCAAAAGAAACTTCCCAATTTGCCCCAAATCAGTCCTTTTTCTCCTTAGCACATTTGCAATAGCTGTGGTTTTTCTGTGAGGAGGCTGTTGCATTCCCCTGCTGTTCTTAGACTTTGTACAGATTTATGGACTCATGGATCTGGTCTAGTTTCACGAGACCAGGTGAGGATTAGTCCCACCACCACCACTTTAAGTACACTGTTGAAATAACATAAACTATATTAAAATATAAAAAAATAATGAATTATAAAATATGATATTCCAAGCAAAAGGCAATATGTAGCTAGAGAGTAAGAATGAAAATTTGTTTTACTGTTGAAAACAAATTGAATTAACTCGCTATCTAATAAGACCATGAGATGAAGGTGATGGCATGATGCAGGAAGTTATCAAAATTAAATAACTGCGGTGTCGTCCTAGTCATTTGACTCCTTTGTTGCTTTACAGCGTCTTTAATAAAACACACACACACACACACACAAGTATTACAAAAAATTTTAAAAGTCAGTTCCTTCGTAGTTTGACAAAGAAAAATTTTATTTCAGTTACTTTTTGTCAAATAATTACAATTAATATAAATATGTACTGGCAACTATTTTTTATTAATTACCGTTAAAGTATCGTACTGTCATCCAAAACAATCGTGCATATAAAATTTCAGTTCAACTGAATGCTTTAAAACGTGAAAAAAAGTATTTTACAGTTTTTACCCCAGTCGCTAAAAATGAAGCCTATGTTGCTGTATCTGTAATTCTTTAAAATATTAGTTTTAATCAATAAATTTTTGTTAATTATAATTAAATTACCGTATTGTCATCCAAAATAATCGTGCATATAAAATTTCAGCTCAATTGAGCGCTTTAAAATTAATTTTATTAACGATTGAAAATTTGAACAAGATATATATAGGAAGATTGTGAACTAATAGTAAGAATTGAAAAACTACGCCCAATTTTCAAAAAAAAAATAATAATAAATTCTAGTATTTTACTGTAATAATTTTCGTAGGACCATTCTCCTTTTAACAGCGAAAATTCCCTAAGAAAAATGTGCCATTTCTGCTCGCTGAATCATCAAATTAAAATTTTTATTCATATCTTACGAAGATAGACAAACCATCAGTATTGCAATTTTTCTTCGGTGTCTTGAAATCGGGGATTTGAAATCTTGGACATTTTCACTGCCACAAAGCTTTTTCCCTTTTTCATGATTCGTTCTTTTTAAAAGTATGTAAGTCTACCTCTTCTGATTTGATTTCAGACCAAAATATTCTTTTGCTAGATTTGTATCTATGGTAAATTTATCTTTTTATAGAAATAAAAAAAGTACTAGGAGATCTATTTATTCTTTTCTCATATAAAATTTTTTTTCTCCTAAAATATTATATTATCTAGAATCTACTAAATCTTATAATCGTGTTAGATTTAATTAAATATGAAATATTGCCACTATTTATTGCTGAATTTATGTAAATAGAACATTTACCAAAACATTGTAAACATTTTCAAAGGGGCAATAATTTTCTAAAATATTTTTTACTAGTACATCTTTGATGAAGCATTATAATACAGAGTGTTGTCGAATTTGACCAAAAAATTCAGAGAGGGGATAAAGGCAGCATGGGAACGATAAATCACAAAAATCATGGAGTCGCAAACTTCGTTTAGTCGAGGAAAATTGCGATATAGTATCCGTTGGGAGGACGATGAGCCAGACGAGTGGAGTGATCAAACGAATGCGGGGATACACATACACTGCCGGAACGTCTCAAAAACGCAAAATACCTTGTTTTTCTACAGCACGCCTTTCCGAGTTGCTACGAGAAGTACCGGCCATAGTGAACCAAAACGTGTGGTTCATGCACGACGATGTACCAACACATATTTCGATTGAGGTGCGTAACCACCTTCATTCTACATATCCCGGGGGGTGGATTGTACGAGGCGGATCTGTTGCTTGGCCTCCACATTCAACAGACCTCAATCCCTTGGATCCTTTTGAATCTAAAATCGTTTGTGTGTAAGACGCCGGTGGCTACAGCAGTAGACCTCACGCCACGGAATATTGCCGCTTCAGTGGACATTACCAGCACACCGGATTTGTTTGACTCTCTCCGACAATCCTTCGTCAGTCAGTGTCGATTGTGCTATGACTTACGTGGCCCCAACTTCGAACAATTTTTGTGACAATTACTTGTCGTTGCATTCCTCGTGTTGAGCTGGGGTGCATTGTTCGTGTTGTGAACATATTTTGCGTGTAATGATTGTATTTTTTACCTCTGATTGACCCTTTTTGTTCCACTTGACATCACATCCTTATTCCACCCTCATAACCTTTTTTTGCAAATTAATCCGATTAAATGTGATTTGCAACCCCATGTTCTATGTTGGTTTGTCGTCCCCATGCTGCTTACCATCAACCTTCTAAATTAGTCGGTCGAATTCGGAAACACCTTGGATAAGCTTAAACCAGTGCTTCTCAAAGTTTCAATATTCGCGACCCAATATGCAATCATAATTTCATCGCGCTTCCGTCATACAATAACAATGTATTGAATTCCATAATACTATATTTTGATGCTAAAACTACGATACGACTTTAACCTCTTAAGTACCACCGGCGTATATAAACGTCTCACTCAAGTGCATTAATTGCACCGGACGTATATATACGTCTTTTCGAAACTCAAGTGCATTAATTACACCGGACGTATATATACGTCTTTTCGAAACTCAAGTGCTTTAATTGCACCGGACGTATATATACGTCTTTTCGAAGTATGATCTTTTCTGTGCACTGTTATCCATAAAATTATTCCGAAAGCTTTGGAATTGAATAAAAGGACCTTGACAGAGTGTTTGAGTTGAATTTACTCATTTCAGAGGCTCTTTTTTATTGCTTTTATTTATTCCTTTTCTCCCCGTAACTTTGAATCGGCAGTTAAGGGATTTATTATAAACCATACAAATTATCCAGATAAGTGTTAATTTCTGTACATAATTTTAACTATGGAAAGCCCATGGGATCACTGGTAACTATTAAACTTGTTCTTAACTTAGTATTGGTAAATTAATTATAAAATGCATTGTGTGGAGCACTGGTATATTTATGAGTGCAATACTCAGTGTAAATGTGTATTTTAATTTTTATGTCAGAATGTATTTTGTTAGTTTACTTTTAGTAAATTAATAATTTTTTTTAAATAACCTTTTGTTTTTGAATTCTCAATAAGTTCGCGCGCCCCTTCTAGAGTTGTCACGCCTCCCAAGGGGGCACCCCACAGTTTGAGAAACGCTAGTTAAATCTAAAATAAATCAGTTTAGTAATATATAAGATTTGAACAGCACAAACTATAGTGCTTAAGTCCTAAATTTTTTAATATGTGAGATTCATTTGGTCACGGTTGAATGCGTCATAGCTGGCAATATTTGGATCGACCTTCGGGTTTTAATGCAAAATTAATCAGAGATCTATTGTAGAGAATGAGGATCACTACCTTGTGAGCGCAGCTGGGTTTATCAATTTTTATATGATCGGGTATATTGTGTAGATTTTTAGAGAAAAGTACCAACCAATTAATACCATTAAGTTGGTAATTTTATGTTGTACAAAAAGCAAGTTAAGAGTTTCCATCTTCATCGCTTGATTATTTTTCAAGATGTCAAAGTCCTCATCAACAACTCCAATCTAAATTTAGAATGGTGTTATAATTCAAGTTCATTATCAACCTGATATGGATATAAATTTATGTAACGTTCTAACCATTTAAGTGATGACACTTGGTTGGTATTTTGAAGTTTTATTTTCAAGCACACAGGACAGTCCACAGACATAAACAATTTGTACACTATTTACAATTTTTAAGTAAAAATCATTAATATTCCGAATTTATGACATTCGTAGAGAGATAATCCCTTACGCTCGCAGATGGAGCTGAAAATACAGTCTATATCTTGTCGAGAGGTAATCACACTCCAAATTTCCACACTGGGCTGACTGGTGGAGCCCACAGAATCGACCGCTTTCGTCGAGAGGTAAACACCGACTGACTCTCGCGCATGCGCAGTGCTTCGGATCAGTCCGCGTTGCCACCTAGAGTTTTAGAAGGGGTCTAGAGTTCGTTACATTTATATAGTATGTTGATTGAACTTAGGCTATGTATCATGACCATGAAATTCATCTTATACACACATGACTTATTATTGTTATACCCAGAGGACCCTCATTATCCAGTTAGGACACTGAGCATTATAGTGCCTTATAGTTTTGATTCGGTAATAAATGGTAAGGTCGAAAAATGAATTTACATCCCACATTCACACCACGTTGTTGTTAAGACTTTGAGCCTTATAGATTGTGACGGGCTCACGCGTCTTTTCTTTAACGTGTCATTTGGGTTCTTTGGGGCCAGAATTAAGGGCAACTCTTTTCGAACCAAATCCAAGAAGTGAAGTGTGAAAGAAATATTAGCTTTTGGAAGCTTTTTAATATCAGAAGTTAGAGTAAGCGGGATGGCAATTTGAGGAATGAAAACATAATCCGTGGTTCAAACGTGAAGAAGTTTTGGAAAACGTTACGTGGCGACTAGCAGACACTATACGTGATAAAGATACATTGAGTCAAGGTGCATACCATTGCACTCGAGCATTTACACGCCTTCATATAAGATAGTAGTGATCGATTCTTCAGACTACAGCAAGGTAGGATTGACTATTTAATATTAAGATCAGTGATAGTATTGTAATTGAGTTTAGGCAAGTCAGTAATTGATAGTGGTCCGAGTTAGGTTAATTCGGTATTATATAAATTGTGTGTTTTGCCACCGTATATTTTCTCACATATATTATTATAATCTAATTTGTAAAAGGCTTAAGTTCAAAATCTTAATAAAGATATATTAAGATTATGTATGCTTCTAGTTTTTCCATTAATCCTATACCTCTAGCTCACTCTGATAATCAAAGAGATGTTCACTCGAGGGGGGGATATCACAATATTAAACGTACATCACTCCCCTCCATTCGACAGATGGATGCCTGGAATCGGGACTCTAACGTGCAGTTCGATTGTAGCATTGTAGTTCGATTCACACACACACATACTACAGCTAACATTCATGAGACTGTGATAAAAAGAATATGAAAATAACAATTCTTAGACTACAAGATCTTAAGATCGTAGACAAAGCATAAAGATCGTAGCTGGTGATTTTTCAATCGAGCCAAGAGTTCGTGTCGATGTTGTCGACTTACTGTAGTTCAAAGTTGCTATAGTCAATACAGCAAGGTCCCTATATCCCTCATAATTCAAAATTGCTAATAGCCCTCAAATTTGTTGATAGCCTTGTGATCGTGGCTTAAAATTTTAAGGTCCCAATAGCCTTCGTGACTCAAAATTGCTAATAGCCCGCGCGACCATGGTTCAAAGTAGCGTAGTCTTAGTAGCAACTTTGAGAATAACAACTCAAAATTGAGAATAGCTCTCGTTGTTGCTGATAGCCTCGTGATCATGGTTCAAAGTAGCAAGGTCTCAATAGCTTTCACAATTCAAAATTGCTAATATCACCCAGGTTTGCTGATAGCCTCGTGACAACGGTTCAAAATAGTCCAATATAGGTCCAATATAGAGATCCCAATAGCCCTCGCAACTTAAAATTGCTAATAGCTTCAAGACCGTGTTTGGTTCAAAATTTTCAATCACTGCTTCAAAACTGCCAATAGCCTTCGTGGGTGCTAATAGCATCATACCTATGATTTAAAACTGTTAATTGCTTATGTGTTGCTTCGAAAAGTGACATAAACAATGAATCAGGTTTTGAAATAAGACTAAGCCGCGAGTTTTTTGAACTTATTGATATAAAAAGCAATTTCAAGCATTAATTCTGGAAATTTATTCTAGTTTTAAAAAAGAAAATGCGTAAACAAATAGCACATGTTAAAAAAATGGCCTAGAGATTTCAAATGTCATTTGGTACTTTCCGATTTTTCAGTACGTATTGTTTATTCCTGACCTCCCTAGCAAAGACATGTTCGAAAGCAATTCATCTGAAACACACAAACAAAAGCATCTATACTTTTTTTTCCTCCTCTTAAAATAATTCTCCGAAATTGGATTGAGTTTTATAAAGCGAATTGAGCTAAATCCACGATGTTTAGTGAGATGAATCGGAAAGGATTTACGTCAAAAATACCTTTTTTCCCTCTTTTTATATTTCTAAGCTTCTCTTATTTTTACTTTATAAGAATACAGAGAATCACATATTGCCCAATGATGCTGTTAGGAAAAAACCGAAACGAGGGGGAAAGGAGGGAAAATTTCCGAAGGCATATTTCCTGGCGGATTACAGGGTGCCATGTGTTGAGTATAACAGTTTGAACTGAAGTTTATTCTGCGTTCTTTGAGTTTCAGGTTCTGTTTTATTGAACCCAAGGGAACCGTAACCGGATATGCTGTCCATATTGTTATTGGCAGGGTTGGATACGCCAGAAGTATCTTTAGCTATCGAATCAAATGTTCCTTCTGATTTTTTTTATATGAAATAACTTTGCCTTCGTATCCTTTGCTTTCTTTAGGGGATTCATTTATCTGCCCCCTCCTTTTTTTTTGGAATTTTTTTATTCCCCGGTTTTAAGAAACGTCTTATGTGGGAGATTTCGGAAAAAAATTTCTTTTTTACGTATTATGGATTTCTGGGTTTTGTTACATACAGCTTTGTTATTTCTGAAAGCCTGTATTTTTTTAAAATAGACACGCGTATAAGGATTATAGTGAAAAGTTTGTATAATTATGTTTCTAGCTCACGTGATAACATGCCTGTTATAAAAAAATAGTATATAAGTGTGTGTATGATTTCTTCCTTGTTCGAAAAGATATATTAGTAAATTGTAGTGGCACACACAAGGCGAAGGGGGCCCTCGGTCCGGAGCCCTTCCCCAAAACCCTCAGAATTTTTTTTTGTGTAACATCTTTCCTCTCGGTTGCTAGATATTTGTTGGGAGTGATTTCGTGAAAAGGGACGGATGTGTGTAACAGGATGTGACGTAAGCGCGCTCTACTTGATTTGACCAATGAGAATGTGTGGCTGTGTGTCTTTTCATTACCCTCGCATGGGGGTCCAACTCTTGGTCGCCATCAAGCACTCGAGCGCTTGACTCTAAATCCGTTAGTCATGATATTGGGGGACATAAGTGCGGCAGAATGCTTATTTGAAAATAGACAAACAGTTATTTCGGTGGTCGTACACATTTCTTCGATTCAAATGGTTTAAAAAAATTGTACTTTTACAATATAACGAAGGTGGTTCTGTTCTTTTTAAAAAAATTATCACTCGCTTCCCCTGATTTTGAGTGGTGATTTTAACTTTAACTTCAGTTTGCCAAAAGCTGAGCCGCTCATAGCTTTTATGAATGATGAACTCAAGCTCGAAATGAACACAAATTAAAATGTTTCGACTACTAACAGAGGTACTGTTATTGATGCTATTTTTCAACGATTTTTAAATACTTTGAAATCTCAAGTATATGTGTCATATTTTAGTTATCTTAAGTCTATTGTCTCCGCTCTTCCCCAAATTGAACAAGAATAATTATTTTTGATAAAATATTGCATTTTTTTTACTCCTTTTGTTAATTAAATACAATTTTCATTAAAGGTATAATTATTCGATAGAAAATTATTTCCAATTATACCTGATTCATATTTTTTTCAGGATAAAAAGTTAATATTGTGTATTTATATACCACGATAAGATGTCAGATGTTATACACATCATTTGCGACTACTGTAAGACTCGTTTCTTTTTTCGATTGATTATAATCTTATGTATATATTAAGGAAAATTTGATTAAGTATTTGTTATTAATAATTAATTTTATTAATTAATGCTACTTATTCATTCAATAGTTAATTTTTACTGTTTTTGTTCCCCAAAATCGACAAAATCAAAAGAATATGTTGAGTGGCGTATTGAAGCATGATACGAGCCTAGTGGACTTTCGCGCGACCTTGACCCCCCTCCCCTTCCCTTCAAAAATTCTTATACGCGCTACTGGTGAATTGTTTTACAAATGGCGACTGTCAGAACTAACTGGTGGGAAGAGGTTGTAAAATTTTAAATTAAATTTGTACCAAAAACAGTTAAATAACTTTGGCGACGAACCTCAAAATTTTAGTTGTATGAGAAGGATAATATTTTAGCTGGAGTCTTCCAGGTGGAAGTATATTCCCCATGTGCGGTCCAATGAAGTAATAATAAATAATTAAAAACAGAACTCAACGCTTCTAGATTAAATATTAGAATGTGAGTGTAAGTATTTGGGTATTTACGTATTACACCGTCGATCAATTTTGTAAAATCGTAAAAGGTCGTCAAATGCCACGATGTATAGCCAATAGCTCGGAAAACCGTTCCTCTGTGCATGTCCAATCAAAACAATAAAGATGGCAGCATTTGGCGACATTTTTATAATTCGTTTCTTTTAAAAAGTATCAATTTGTTAATAATAATAACCTACATATATAAACAAAATGCACTTATTTTATAGAATTGATTTATAAGAGTACAAGCACAATACACCAATATTTTTTAACTTTAAAAAAACTTTCTCAGGAAACTTATTGCTAAAGCATCTTTACCTAATCATAAAATTTGTGAAATTGTATCCAAATTTTACAAGAAGGACAATAAGTACAAATCTAATGTTAGGCTTAAATTTAGAGGAGGTTACGTGATAACTTTTATCACGTGACTGTCGTGAACTCAGTTCACTGAACCAGAACTTTACTACTCTCGCGATAATTCAACGCTTTTATTTGCACTTAGCACAAAAACGGAACAAAGGAAAAATGATTTCAAAAAGTGTTTTGAAATTAAGCAACAAATGCCATATATAAAGGGTGTTTTTTTAGAGGTATAGAACTTTAAATTGCAATAAAACAACGATGTATTATTCGATTGACATGAATTTTTTTTTATTCGAAAGATAATCTTGTGGCATTACATTTTAAATTTGATCAAGCAAGGCGTAGATTCGTCGAATGGGCCCAAAACGAGATTGCCGTTGTTCCCGATTTTCATAAGCGAATTTTGTTTAGCGATGAAGCGCATTTCTAGTTGAATGGCTACGTCAACAAACAAAACTGCCGCATTTGGAGTGAAGCTAATCCACAAGTGTATGTCGAAACACCGTTACATCCAGAAAAACTGACTGTTTGGTGCGCTTTATGGGCTGGTGAAATCATTGGTCCGTACTTCTTCAAAAACGATAAAGGCCACAACGTTACAGTCAAGGGTGATCGGTATAGAGCCATGATTACTAACTTTTTCATTCCTGAATTGAACAATAATGATGTCCAGGAGCTGTGGTTCCAACAAGACGACGCAACATGTCACACAGCTCGTGCCACAATCGATTTATTGAAAGACACGTTTGGTGACCGCCTAATTTCACGTTTTGGACCTGTGAATTGGCCTCCAAGATCTTGTCATTAACACCGCTAGACTATTTTCTGTGGGGCTATGTAAAGTCATTGGTCTATGCGGATAAGCCACAAACGCTTGACCATTTGGAAGACAACATTTGCCGTGTTATTGCCGATATACGGCCACAAATGTTGGAAAATGTCATCGAAAATTGGACGTCCAGATTGGACTACATCCGAGCCAGCCGTGGCAGTCCTATGCCAGAAATCATATTTAAAATGTAATGCCACAAGATTATCTTTCGAATAAAAAAATATTCATGTCAATCGAATAATACATCGTTGTTTTATTGCAATTTAAACTTGTATACCTCTAAAAAAACACCCTTTAGTTGTAAGATTTCTAAAATAAAAATAAATAACCATGTAAGTAATTAATATCTCTTAACAACTATCGCACCTACTTTGCACATGCCTACATTTTATGCAGTACATTAATCATGCAGTCAGCTTTTGTTTAAGAAAATTAAACTGCCTTTTCTTCAAAGTATGTAAAGTTGTTCTTATGTGCTATCTATTTGCCTTATTGATTGTTTATTAGCAAATCTAGCGCTGTTGACGACGGACCACATAATCCCTAGCCCCGAATGAGTGACGAAGACTATTCTCCAAGCTTCCATGCCTTCTTTGAATCTCAATAGATTTGATAACTTGCGTAATCTTGTCTCCCCCTTCCCTGTAATGCCTCATCTCTGCCGTCAGATTTCATTCAAGAAACGTTTTAGCTTCGACTTTTACCTAATTATTTTCAGAATTTGCATTCTCTCAGTTTCCTTGCTTATTTTATTAACAATAAAGTTCTAAAAATCGCCATATAAATTCGATTATTTGTCAAATGGAAATCGAATCGAATACAGTTCTTGTCACTGTTACGGAAGACGTTTTATATGTAAGCAAATACCCCTAATTCAGATCTCTTCAATGCGATTCCTCTTTGATATTTTGGATATGGCGCCTCGAAATTGAGTTGGAAATGTGAATATTTTAAAATGAAATGAGGGACAAGAACATTCAAATTTGAAGGGTAGTATTAAATTTTCTTGAAGTTTGCTCATTAAGCTTATTTAAGTGGCATACGAAGTATTTTTAATCGTTTTAGTTGGCTTCCTACCAAACCGGTCGAAACATGTCATAGATATTTTAATGTGCGATTGCAACGGATAACAATCTTGATGCTGATAAAAAAATAAATTTGATCTCTAGAATTTATTTAATATCAGTTCTTTATTCAAAAAGGAGTAACAGTATTAATTAAGTCAAGAAAAATGAGTAAGTAATGTACAACGAAAAATGTTCTTACGTACATTAACGTTTGTAGTGCATTGGTATGGGATTAAATGAAGAAAATAACGTACGCGGATAGGATGCAATTTGAAAACAGTCATAAAAAGCAAGAGCTAGTTTATTTTTATTTTATTTAGATCACTGACTACGTTCGGAACAGTGGTTTTGAAAAAGCGTATAAACGAATACTTTTTTGATGTTTAGTGTCAATTGAATTAGAATATACATATATAACTATATTACATATAACTATATTTTAAGAATATTATTACAAAAATAATTATTTAAATGCAATTTGTTTTTGGTGAAAAATAAAGAAAAATAACATTTTTAAAACATTCCACTTCCATGAAAAATGCTTCTATAATAATATTTTCCTCAAGAGACTGGATGGTGTGGTTGGTTACTCGCTGGCCAGTGGAGTAACAAAGAACATTAGGGGGGGGGACTTGCAAAGTCAGGTTTTGGGTTCCAAGTCGAGTCCTACAAAGGCTACGTACTTGGCGTCAGTCAGGCTTTGTGCCCCCTAGAATCCTGGCCCCCCGAAACGTGTGTGTGTGGTGGGGGGGTACGTTACGCTTCTGGTGCTGTCCTGATACGCCAAAATTTGTTGATTCGACCCCAGCCCTATTGGTTGGATTTTCATGGCGCAGAAAATCGACTGCATCCATGTCGTATGATTATGCGGCATATTAAAGATCCCTAGAATGCCTGTTTGGGTTGGGTGCTGTCGGCAAAATTAAACTCTTAGTACAATTTCCAATCGTCAGAGCTCAGATTCCTTCCTCTGAGGAGGAAACTAAGCGTCCAAATAACATTGCAGCAATTGGTATCTACCGATATGGGGCTAAACTAAAAGTGATACCAGCTCCCGGAGAAATGTACTAGGTCTGCAATGGTAATTACCAATACACACACACAGCCCCCAATTAAAATAAAAATATTTTAATTCTATAAGTTAAGACTTCTATGCAGGGGTTGCACTAATTTTTTTTAAATATATAACATAAAAGTGGATTTATTCATATCTTTATTCATATCGGAGCAGAAATTTTTTAACAAAAAACACTGGTTATTATTTCAATTGATCGTAACTCTGAAATAATGTGGATTTTTCTAAAATCCTAGTTCAGCTTCTGACTGGAAGTCTTAGCTATATGTAGGCTAAAAATAATTTTTATAGAAACATTTTTGATAAGAGAAGAATGCTTTGAAATAATGTGTTTCTTTCTACACTTTTCACCAAAAACTTGTATTTAAATAATATTTTCTTGTAATAATATTCTTAAAATAATTTTATGTGTATGTTCTAATTCAATGGACACTAAATACCTAAAAATTATTCATTTATACGCTTTTTAAAAATCACGATCTCAAAATTCTCAAAACAATTTTATACGTGTATTCTAATTCAACAGACTCTAAACATCAAAAAATTATGCATTTATACGCTTTTGAAAACGCGTATAAATGCATAATTTAACACACACAATATTAAATTCCAGACAGCTTCGAACAATACTTATTTTGAAACATATAATTTTTTAAAGAAAATACAATACATGTGGAGGTTTCTACATAATCCAATAACAGCCTCAGGACAGAAATGATCTCTTTCGTCTATAGTGGTATGCTATGTGCTTACGAATCCGTCGCGGATTCTAATCTCCGACAGTCAATTAAAGTTATCTTTGATCACTTTTCCTTGAAATCACTTCTTTGTTTAGTAATAAAATCGTTTGAAAAATAGTTTTATGTTTTTCCAAAAGAAAGTTTTTTGTATGCCTTTTAAAAGAGATTTTGTAATGTGTTTCTTGATTTTTTTTGTTTTATAACATATGAAAAGTTTTCCCATTTTGTGCATACTGTTCTTTTATCGTATTTTCTACACATTTCCTTAAAAGCATTGTTTTTTATATATTTAAAGTACTTTTTCGAGACATTTGACAGAATTTTTCTCGCACTGTTGATAATAAATGCACTTCATGTTTTCGTATGATATGAGTAATGTTTTCAACATTTCATTTCATTTTAAGTCTTCATAGAGCTTAAAAAATCCAATCACACATGTATATACACTGCTGGACAATTGCTAAGGACGGATAACACTATCATCCATAAATTGCTAAGGACGGATAACACTATCATCCATAGCAACCACAAAATGAAAGGAAGCAAAATGTGGAAAATTAGAATAAGTGCAGGATATTAGTAAGAAGAAGTATGAGTATGCAAATTTTTTTTCCACGTCTGTTCATAACGTGATAGCGTTCATAAGAGCTTTAAAGGTTTTGACGCGTGTGGACAGTTGTTGTTTCAAGTCAAAGTTTTACAGGAAAGATATAATAGACGAACTTAAAATTTTTGGCATGTCTTCCCGACATCACATAGATGATTTTATGCGTGGCCGAATTATTGGAAAGATCGAAGAAGGGCGAAAAATAACAGATGTTGCCAGGGAGTTTGACATCGCTCACAGCGTTGTTTCACGGCTGTGGAAGTCATTTAAAACTACTGGAATGTGTAGTAGACGGCACGGGGGAGGTCGTGTTAGAAGTACGACGCCTGCAGAAGACAGATATATCGTCCTATCAGCAAAAAGGAACAGGCGCACCACAGCTCAGCAGGTGGCAAATCAGTTTCTTGGTGCCTCAGGAAAGCAGTTCTCCCAAAAAACTGTTGCCAGACGTTTGAGGGTGGAGGACTATACGCACGCAGACCTGTTGTGTGTGTCCCATTGACCAGACAGCACCGTACTGCCCGTTTGCAATGGTGTCGTGAGCATCACAATTGGACTGAACAGGACTGGGCATGCGTACTATTCTCAGATGAGAGTAGGTTCAGTCTGTCATCGGATTGTAGACGCCAACTGATCTGGCGCGAGAGTGGTACTGGTTATCGTCCAGAAAATATCCAGTAAAAGGACAGATATCCGACATGCAGTATCATGGTGTGGGCCGGCATCATGATCAATGGCCGCACGCGCCTACATGTGGTTGCGAATGGGACTATGACGGGCCAACGATACATTGATGAAGTTCTACTTCCTCATGTTCGTCTTTTCCGTGGTGCTGTCGGTGATAAATTTGTTTTTATGGACGACAACGCAACATGTCATCGAACACTCGCTGTTCAGGATTGTCTAGACGTATTCAACGTCTCGTATGGCCAGCGCGTTCTCCAGATCTAAACCCCATTGAAAATGTGTGGGATGCTTTGAGGAGGCAAGTTGCTGGTCGAAACTATCCTCCGACAAACAAGAACACCTTCATCCGTGCACTCACAGAGGAATGGGATAAATTGCCTCAACAGCTGCTGGATAATGTTGTGCAAAGTATGGTACGACGTGGGGAATGTTGCATCACACTCCACGGTGGACATATCCCGTACTGATACCTTTCTTTAAGGTGCCTGCTGACTTTTAGATGCATTGTTCCATCTCTCCGTACGCAGATCAAATGAACATTTTTTTTCTTTCAGATGTTTCACAGCTCTTGTACTTTCCAGAATAATAAATATTTTTTATTCTAATGTCTGAAGAGTGTGGCAACTATATTTTATCCTACTAGGCCTCATGTCTCGCTTAATGTTATGCTACATAGCAATTTGTGATCCGTCCTTAGCAATTGTCCAGCAGTGTATATACTCTTTACTAATACATATTGTTTACTTCTTTTCGTTACTGAAACGCAAGTTCCTCAGAATCCCGTAGATTTACATGAATTTTCGTCTTCTGTTCCGACTGTATATGTTCTTAGACATTCAATTTTCGTACTTATATCCGCATAATGTGGAAACATCATAGTTGTTATTTTGTACAAACTACACACGTTTTGGAAACTACTGAACCTACCAATGCTTTATCTTAATCGCTAGTTTCTTTTTCTTGTTTTTTGTTTAAATGAACTTATGTTCTAGTATCGCATATTGCGCAAAACGAGTAAAAGTTTAGTAATATTTCTTCCTCTGCTTCATATATTAACTTTTCAATATATTACAAAATTTTAAATTTTAGTTCTCTCTAATAATACCTTCGGGAGAGAAAAAAGAAAGGCATCACTGTGTTTCCATGCATCTGCTTCGTCTCTGAAAATGCCTTCCATTCTTGCAATACGGATTTTTCAACAGCATATTGTTCGTAACTGTACCGAGCTGTGAAAGATGGTTATTTTAGGCCCCCTAAGAATCCAAAACGTGAAGCAGAGTGTTAATATATCGTGCTGAGGTCAAGGGTGTTTCCTTTCCACACCTTCATGCTTGTGCTGAGGGAATGAATAACTCTTGTTCGTACCTTTCCAGACACATCACACAGAAATAGTCTTCTGAGAATGACTCACAGAAGACTATTTATTTCGCATTTCTCAAGTACCGATGATGATGTTGCGTTTCTGGCCCACTTAAAAGATGATTTTAATGACTAGAGGAAAAGAGTTTGTATTTTGTTCCCAATACCTGGAGAATGTTTGCAGACAGAAACAGTGAAGACGTTTTTAGGAACAAAAGAGTATATAGGTTTCTGAGTTGCCGGGCGGACGTTGCAATGGCGTGCACAAGCGAAGGGGGAAGTGGGGACAACTCTTCCCCTAGACTAGTGATTCTAACATTTATTTTCATTGTGGTACACTTTTAACAATTTCATAATTTGGTAACAAACTAACAATGAAATAGGTTCTATAGAACTTCTCTTATCTGTAATACACAGTGTAAAATAATTTATGATAATAATTTTCAACGTTATATACATAAATAAAATAATCTGTGTGAGAACCCCCCCCCCCTGGATTCCACCCTGGACACTAAGATTAACTTGAGGCAAAGAATTACCAAACGCCATTTGTATAATAACAAATTATATTTATTCAATAGATTCAATTAGAAACCTTCTAATTACAAATATTAAACAATATGTCTACGTCAAAGGGATTTACCTATAATACTACTTTAAATCACAAAATATGATATTAATCAACTACTAAGCTCAATATCGAATGGGTGTACCGGAATAAGAGGACCGAGAAACATACGCAACTTGACTTCTTAACATTCGTTAAATTTTCACTAACTTTATAATATATTAACTCTTGTGGTAAGGGACACTAAGTTATAATATATCACCTGGCTGTAATGTCGTTCTCTCCAGGTAGATCAATCCTTCTAATCCTACTTCGCTGAATAATAACAGCAATACTCTCTAATCACGCAATCCCCTTGAATCCCCTTAACTTCGTCACTACTGCTCTTGGCTCCATCGCCTTCTATCTGTTAACTTACAACGCTCTCCTTAAATACCTTAATTCATTTGCAAATCACATTTTCTTCTTTTAGAGCTGGTTGGAAATATACGCGAAGTTATAATCCCCAAAGGCACCTAAAAGTATTAGTGGAAAAGTGCCGAATAGATTCGTCACATCTGGACGACAAAATGTATATTGAGTAATTAATTACAAGAATACATTTAACGCGAATTTTAAGCTTAATGATTTTTGATAATTTCGCTTATATTGGGTCGTTAAAATAATAATGCCACTCACATTTCGTCATCTACATTCAAGTCTCCATCTTTTTCAATTCCTACACTATTAGCTCACAACCTCTATTTATTTATTTATCTTGGTGGAATTTTCAATCGTTAATAAAATACATTTTAAAGCGCTCCGTTGAGCTGAAATTTTTTATACCTGATTATTTTGGATGACAATACAATAATTTAGTTATAATTAATAAAAGTTAATCAATTAAAACTAATTATTCAAAGAAATATAAATACAGTCACGTTGGCATCATTTTTGGCGACTTGTGTCAAAACTTGAAAAGGATTTTTTTTTCTCACGTTTTAAAGCATTTAGTTGAACTGAAATTTTATATACAAGAGAGATTGTTTTGGATAACAATACGATACTTTAATGAAAATTAATAAAAATTAATTTCCACTTAATGTTGTGATTCTGTCATATCTATATATACATATTTATATTAATTGTAACTATTTAATAAAAAACAGCTAAAATAAAATTTTTCTTGGTTGATCTAAGTAGGAATTGACTTCAAAATTTTTTTTTATATTACTTGTTTTCTTTTTACATTTGTCAATGTTAAAAATCTGAATTCACGCAAATAAGATGTAGAAAATAGTAACAATATTTTTAACGCTTTTTTTAGCTATTAGGGGGTAATCGCCTCTAATTTTAATCCAAAATGAATTAATAGACTGTTCCAAATATTTTAAAATTAAATCTCGACTTTAACAGAGCGGAATTAATTCTTCTTCATTCAAACACAATTCATATATAGATGTATCTTGTAGGATAAGCGGATTATGAACCCAATCAAAATTTTTTATGTCTAAATTGGAAAATAAAGACTAACTCTCTTATCTAGTGTTATCAAATGGTCAATAACAATTTTACGAATAGTTCATTTAAAAGTGTATTTTTTGTAGCTTCTTAGACTATCATTTATTTTATTTCGTGGATTTTTACTAATCATGAGTGTTTTCGCTTTATGGTTGTAACATAATCTTTTACTCGCCAAATCTGTAAATTGGATCTGGAAGTGGTCGCAAAATGAGGAAATGGGAAATAGTTAATTCCTGATGATCCTGATCAGGACAATGGAACAAAATTATTAAATTATTGTATTGCCATCGGCCCTTGACAAGTGAGCAAAATTTCGAATTAATCTGACCTTTTAAAGTGGGTAAAATTTGAGTTAAAAGATTCCGTTACATACAGGTGAAGCTAATAAAAGCGTGTTAAAAAGGTCAAATACATACGAGTAAACTTCATGCTCTTTCTGGTAATGCTTAACATAATTTTTTTTTACTTTATTTTCTCCATCGATATACCATAGAATATATCTTCCACATACACAGGTTTTGAAATTTTGGGGCAAGTCCATAGAAAAGTCGATTATCCAAAATGTTCAGTCAATATATTCATGAATCTAACCATATTATAACTACATAAACGGAATATTAAAGTTCGAAAATCCAAAAGAATTTTTCTGGTGAAAGAGTATGCCCTCTTGTCTTAAAGTTTCAAATTCCTCGTAGTTGTATGTATTTCATAACAAATGTTTTTGTTATTTTTTTTTCTTCCTGTATTATATATATATTTTACCAATAACTTCTGTTATATCCATACTTGCTTAATCTTTTTATCCTAATATATGAATAATGCAAAATAAGCAAATATCTAGAATTCGTAATTTTCGCAACATTATTAGAAACATAAAAAGATCGTTTTCTTTGCATACATAAGCACCTTTGGAGATAAATTTCCATGATCTATTTTTAATGAATTAGGTTTCCATCCTCCCCCACCCCCTTCCTATTTTCCATCCCTAAGATATTTAGCGAAAGCTCTTTCTTTTTAACCATACACAAGACAAAAAGAAATTTATCTCTTCGAGCTATCCAATAAACTGCAAGAAGGGGGAAAAATGTTCTTTTTCAGGGCTGAACCACCTGATCTTCTGGAAATTTTTCATTTACCTGAGCAGCCCCTAGATAAGGTATTTTTCACTCAGATAAAGATACTGGGAAATGAGATAAGACTTATTTATAATCATGAATTCAATAAGCAATTGCTTTTTCAGGCCCCTCTCTCTGTCTATACCAGTAGGGGGTACACGGGGGTACTTTTTGCGTAATAGGCGACGTAGCCGTATGCATTAACATTAGAATTTCATGAGAAAACAACGAAAGCCATCTGGTTTATCGTTTTCTGTTACTGGTTGGAACGTTTCCGTCTTTAAGAGGAATTGTGGCGTAAGTCTAGTTTTTTATTTACTTTACTTAATAAGGACTCTAGGAAAGCTTTAGTACTGTTTGCTGATTTTGTGAAATATGACGACAGGTGTTTTTTTTTAAAAAATTATTACGTTTTATTTTTGTATTTATGTTAAAATGATATTTTTTCATCTGTTTCTACTTTTACATTGGGCGAATTTGTTGTGAATTATTAGTACAAAAATTCTAATAAGTATTATTTAAGCCTGTAATAAATTTATTTATATAAGAGTGCAGTTTTATGTGTGTTAAGGCTACACAATACCTTAAAAACAATAAAAGTATCGATTTTCTTTCTGCATTTTTTTGTGGTTTATATAATTGGGAAGCTTGTCTTCAAATTTCATATTTGATAACCATCAATTTGTTTTTAAGATATTTGAAAAAAAATTCTGACCTTGAAGTTTAGTTTTGGTTTTATTTCAAAACATTTTTTCAATCTTAAATTGAATTAAAAATATTTTTGAATATCTTCTTTCAGCGTAAAATGGTTATTAGCTTCAATTTTCTCTTCTAAAATCATTTTTGTTTGCTTATGTTTTTAGTTTTTTGAGTTTTCATAGTTACTTAAAATTGATTTCATTTCAAGACAATAATTTACTTTGTTTTCATTAATTTTTTTCGTTGAGCAAATGCCATGGACAAAAGGTTCTCGGGTTGTTACGAGAAAAAATATTTGTGAAAGAGATCGAATACCACTAAAAATGATGTTTCTAAAAACGACCCTTCACCTAATACTACAATTAAATTACAGAATACAAGCTGACTTAGTGAAAATATTGCAGGAAAAACTGAATATTTCCATGAACTACCAAACTTTCTTAAACATTATATTAAGTACTAGAGTATTGTAGTTCAAAGTCGCACAGCGAAAATTCCAACTTGCTAAACTGCTTCGATATAAAATTGAGAAAAAATTAGATGCTATGTACAAACCCCTGGTGTTAGTTAGTAATAATTTAATTCGATTTTTGATTCAGAATTTTGTTAAAAAGCTAATTTGTTACTGTTGAAAAAAAAAATATGTAAACATATTTTTTAATGCTTACTCACTATTGGCTCATACTCTCTATATATTTATCTTGTTCAAATTTTCAATCGTTAATAAAATACATTTTAAAGCACTCAATTGAGCTGAAATATAAAATACATGATTGTTTTGGATGACAATACAGTAATTTAGATATAATTAATAAAATTAATTGATTAAACGATAATTATTCAAAAAAATTACAAAAACATCCATGTTGGCATCATTTTTGGCGACTTGTGTCAAAACTAGAAAAAGTTTTTTTAAAAACATTTTAAAGCGCTCATTTGAGCTGAAATTTTCTATACACGATTGTTTTGGGTGACAATAGGATAATTTAATTATAATTATTTAAAATTAATTGACTGAAACTAATTATTTAAATAATTTCAGATACATAGTCGAGTTGGCTTTATTTTTAGCGACTTGAGTCAAACTTAAAAATAATTTTTTTTCTCACATTTTAAAGCATTTAGTTTAAGAGGACTTGGTACCCCTAAAATCCCAAACCTATCGTTTTTTTTTTATTTTCATTTAATCTTATTCTTTGCATTATTATCTTTCGATTGATATATCACTTGTGCATGTCGGAAAGTTAGAAGTTGAATAAAACTTCATTGATAACAAATTAGGCGATTCAGCCACGCCCCCTTTCTAGAAAAAAAAGCTAAAAGAAGCGTTTTGATAAAAAAAATCTAATTTATAAAGAGAAATAATAACATTAAAAAAAGAATGTGCAATATATAAAGCAGAATATTTCCGAGGCAATGCATACAATCATTTTTTTTTTCTTTGTGAAATGTGTGCATGTAAAATTTTTAAATTAAGGCATTTTATATTAAAAATTTTATAATTTCAGTTCTTATACCTGATATATTTTTCATACAAATGTAATACTTTAATATTATAAGAAAAAAAAACGGATAAAATTTCTGTCGTGACAGAAAAAAATTTTTTTAACGTTTTTCTTGAATTTTCTTGTGCAATTAGTACTCTCTAAAAGTTGATCATTTATAAAAATGTGTGGGTTGAAAAAATATGAAAATGCAATTATTTTAAAGAAAAACGTATAACTAATATCTTAAAGTGGTATTTTAAGTTTAATTAAGCTTATAATAATTATTTTTTCAGAATTATAAACTTTAAACTGGTTTTTCTCAGTTTGTGTTTTTCGAAACCTTAATGCATTCAAAACGCTACCTCCTTCGACAATTATTTACCAATCACTTCCATTTTTTTCCTGCGTGTTAAAAATAAAGTATGTAATAAAATTAGGGATCCGTTTTGCTATAAACTGAGTACTTTTTTTAAAAAAAATAAAATGTAAGACATGTTGGCTTTTTCGTTGATTTTTAGCCTGTATATCAACATTTTATTTTTTTTCTCGAAAACGAATAAAGTTATTCTAAAATCGATCCCTTAAGTTGTTGAGAACATCCATAAGAATATTATAAAAAAATTTCAGGTCAAAAAATTAATTTTTACAAAAGGAGTAGGATTTTAAAATTTTCCCAATTTTCTTCAAAAAATTTAAATTTTTAAAATTGTGTAAATAATATATGAAAATTTTCATCTGGTATCATTTTTTTGAATAGAAACATTGTATAAAATGCTAAAATATGATTTTTAAATACGTAAATAAAGAAATTTGCTCAAAGGGTGCCAAGTCCCCTTAATTGAAATTTTATATACAAAATTGTTTTGGATGACAATGCAATACTTTAAAGATATTTAATAATAATTAATTGTCACTTAATGTAGTGATTCTGTCATATGTATATACTTATTTATATTAATTGTAATTATTTAATAAAAAGTAACTAAAATAAAAAAATTTCTTGATTGACCTAAATAGGAATTGACTTAAAAAAATTATGTATTACTTGTGTTTATGGATATTTCAGTCGTATAGCATAAAAACCGAACATAAGCGAAACAGAATCAGATTGTCATGCATAAACAAAATATTTCTTTGTTGATCTAAGTTGGAATTGATTTGAATTCTTTTTTATTTTACTTGTTATATTTCTGTATGCTTTCACACAGGCACATTTGATTCATGGCAAAAAAAGGAAAATCCAACATAGAAATGAAAAGACTAAGTCAGTCCTAATATGGTGCATAAGGATTACAATATTGGACCAAAAGTTCAAAACCGGTATTCGCGGTACTTTTAGATCTTGATACCTGTTTTAATACCAGTAGTAGAAGTCTTAGGAAAATTTTAAAAAATACAGGTTTCTCTTTGTTTTATTTTCCAGTTTTATTAGAGAGTGTAAATATCAAAAAATTTATAATTTTTAAATTATAACAGTATATAAAGAATCAGAATAAAGTAAAGGAATATCTTATTTATTTAAATCACAAAAAAGTGTTAATATCATTATTCAGTCTCTGGTACTATTACAAATTTCTGAAATGTGATCTTAAAAAACATAATGCATTAATTGTACTGTCATTAAATCTGGAACGTAATTATGTACAAAAATTACCAACTGTCGAAATCGCTCTTTTGGGCATCTACGCTAGTTGGTGGTATTGTTAGCAACACGATATATTTTTTACACGTTTTTACCTGTAAATCTCTCGTCGGATGGTTTTGGATACAGCTGATTTCTGTATGATATTTTGGTTTTTAAAATTTATTTAGTTATTGTTAACTCTAATTTTTATTCAAGAGACAATTCCTTTTCACTATCGACATTAGTGTAATCATCATCTTCGAAAATTGTACCGAAGTCTTTTGAATGTGGATAGGTTTGTGGGTAAAAAATTCTAAGAAAACTTACTATAAACTTGATCAAATTTGAAATGGTTAGTCTCTTTTCTTCTTTCTCATTTTCATTTATAAAATCATGATTATATGTAAATACAAGTATGATATGCAAATACAATGTGAATAACAAAATCCTCAATTTAAAAAATATCGAAATATTACGCATTTTCTTCACAACTACAACCTTTTTTTCACAAATACGAATTTCAGACTACGAATCCTGAGCGTGTGCAGTATCGCTCTGAACTGTAATTGAATATATTTGGTCCGCCTCTTTGGATAATTCACATATTTTATCACTTCTCTTAAGTATATGATACAACTTTATATTCAAAGTCTAATTAATTTCGCCCGTTAGGGAGACATATAAACAAAAACGAATGCTATTTTGCTAGGTAGATGATCCCTGGACATATAGTGGAGATAATTTAAAAAATTCTAGTAAATACCGAAAAACCGGTATTTAAGCTTGTGATTACCGGTCTTAAAAAATTGTTCAAATGTCTAAAAATACCGGTATTGCAATCCCTATTGGTGCACTGTGTGTGAAAATATTAATTTATAACACAATGTCTACAAAAACCTAACGATTTTTTTTTATAAAAAAACTAGTGATAACTGTTTGAGGAAAATTTTAGTAACTTAAAATTACATCATATGTATAGCGATTGGTTCATTTTGTATTCAATATCTGGTAGACTTTGGTGGTTAAGTGGGAACTTTTTAAAAATTTAATTTTATTTTCAATGAATGAAAAAGGCTAGCAATAACTATTTTAAACATTTCTATACTATCAAGTCGATTCTATTCTAAATTCTAGCAAATACTAACTCTTTGCTATAATTAGGGGTAATTCATGTCAAAATCTCATTTCGGTTCGTATTTGACGGAGTAGAAATTTATAGAGATAGAGAGAACATTGTGGGATCGTAATCGTCACTTCAGATTTCGAGATTCCATCGCCAACGACCAATCACGTCAGTCTAGTTCAATGTTAAGTAAATGAACTAAATTTAATTAAATCTATCTTATGATGCCCAGACTGGTGCCATAATTGGGTTCCTGTCAACACTTATCACCTCATTCATGGTGATGCGTGTTTTTTCAATGTTGGTTAATTTTCTGTCTCACGTTTAAATTGAGAAATTCTCGTTGAAATTTTATTTTTAAAAATATTTTAATACATATTTCATTATTATATCGGTAAGTTAATATTTTTTTAATTCTCAATCTTATACAAAACAAGTAATATAAAAAAATGTAAGTCGATTCCTACTTAGCTCAACATAGAAAAACTTATTTTAGTAGCTTTTTATTAAATAATTGCAGTTAATATAAATATGTATATACGTATGGCAAAATCACAATATTAAGTGGAAAAATAGAAAGCGATTTTCCTTGCAATTTTTCATTTTCTTTTCTATTATTTTTGTTTGTTACTATTTATTTATTAATTAAATTTAGTTATTCCAATAAAATAGTATAGTAAAAAGAAATCACATTCTCAGAAATTCCCAGGTCGGATTCGAACCCCCGACCTTTGGATTAGAAGTCCGACGCGTTATCCATTGCGCTACAGGGACACTACGAGCGATTTTCCTTTTTATATATCATGTTGGATTATTATTTTTGTTTGTTACTATTTATTGATTTATTAAATAGAATTAATGAATGAATATTTGAAAAAAAAAACTGTATTAACATATCAAATGACATCCATTACAAAATTTAAAAAAATGTTTTTGAACTTCAGTGGATGAGTAAAAAGTATTTTATTAATGATTGAAAATTTGAACAATATATATACATATATGTGTGTTTATGTAATAATTACAGGTAATTTAATCTTTAATTGCTTTTGATTTATCTATGGTCCAGTCCTTCAGGACAACCGTTTAATTATTTTAACTAGTTACCCACCTAACGGGGACTTTTGGAACTACATCCATCTCCCCACCCAAATCATGTGATTTCTAGTTGGGTATAAATATCCAGATCTTTGGAAATCCCGCCTCTTCTGTCTTTGTCCTTTCACCATGTAATCGAATGTAGCGCATAGAATCTTAGTTTTCCTTTGTTGTGTCGTTTGTGTTTAATATGTGTCTTCTTGTCTGCTTCTTGTTATGTTGGAACGCAATGCATTAAATGTTCAATCCACCGGCCACGACCTGTCATTTCTTTGCAATAATAACATCCACTTGCCACGTCATACTGTTATAATTACCACTCGCCAGCAATATTATAAGAATATTTCATATTTTTATGGGGAGAGTGTGAACTAATATTAGGAATTGAAAATTGAAATCGTTATCGCGAATTTATTTAACGATTATTTTTTATCCTTTCTTGTCGAAAAGACTACGAAATAATTTCAACTCAACAAGATGTTTAAAAATAAATTTAATAATAATTGTTTGCCTCACAATTCTCGTTTTATGTTTTGGTGAAGTTCGTCTTCTTCGTCATGACCTCAGAAACTTTGTCACAACCCTAAGGTCGCGGGGCTAGTTTTGGACACCAAATCAACAGACATTTTATAAAAATAATCTCTTATTTCCGTTCAATTATATTAAGGATCAATCATGATTATATACAGAGGAAGCAACCAGTTTAGTTAATTGTCTTAAGTTCTTAAAAGAAATAATTAAACACTTATCTTAGTGTGACCCGATGGGACCAGTAGAGATTGCGATTTAAGATTATGTATCCGTTTTAAATACAGCCTATTCTGTTTTTAACAATAGATGAATTATGTATTTCTTTTAAGTAACAAAGCATTTTAAATCAGAGATACTCAACTTGGCACCCCCTCTCCTAACTACCACACCACACCAACGAGCCGTATGCAGCCCACCTGAGCCTGAGTCATGGTTAGTGATAACAGATAACAATGGAACGAGCGATCTTGCAAGCGAAAAATATTCGAAAAAAAATAAATCGTTTCAAAACGATTGGGAGATTGACTATTTTGTAGTGTAATGATCTTACCCCCGGAGTCGCTTCTTCGTCATCTTATCGACATAAAGCTGTAGGAGGGAACGATAAATGACCAAGACTATCCATGATAAATCTAATTTATTATTATCAAAAATAATATTCCAGAACAAGCAATCTATAAAGAGAACCCTTGGAGTGATATAAAGAGAGCAACAACCTTATGTGAATAAGCTCACGAAATCCGAATAGAATAATTTTAATCAATCCTATCTTAATAATTCTATATTCACTAATTTATTCTAGTAGTTAAAATCTGTCCTTTAGTCACGCTGCGTAATTCTAATTCTTACCGTAGTAACACTGCTTTCAGTGGCTCCACCCCTTCTGTCTACGTTTATTAAACTCTAACTTTATATACACTAACTAATTTGTATCTCATGCTTTCTTCTTGAGAGGAATGGGTGTGAAATAAACGCGATTGCTGACCCAAGGATTTCTCAAGAGGATGAGTAGTTGAAAGTCGCGTAAAGCTCCGTCACAGTAGTGAAAAACAACCATGGGGCTTAATAATTGTTTGATTTATCACGAAAGTGTTGTACTTAAAAAAATCCAATAAATAGAAATCATTCAATGACACTATTCCTTGAAGATCTCTTTTAAGAGGTGAGATAAATAGGCTTTCTTGTGAATAATCTATGCAACAGCAATAAAGTGGGTTGTCAGTCGTAATATCACAGCGGTAACAAAGACATCCTATGAAGTTTGTTATATTGTTAGTAATCATATGAAACCGTTGACTGATGCAGAAATTGTGAAGGAGTGTTTCTTAAATGCTTCTAATTTAGTGTTAGTGACAAAAAAAATAAAGAAATATAAAAAATAATAACTTAAAAAAAAGCAAAATAGGAGTTATAATATATTAATCAATTTTCCACATTTTAAATTTCCAATCTTATCCTTGGTCTTAAAGCATTCCTACCTCCCCATTTATTCTCATGTTGTGGCCCATTAAAAAATAACTAACATATATGCATGCGGCCCGCGTGAAATGGCCGACATATGTATGCGGTCCAGCAGAAAAAAAAGTTGAGTACCCCTGTTTTAAATTATTTATTTATATTTAAAAATGTATAATTTATATATTCTATTCTGTAATCTATCAACAAATTATTTTATCACCAGTATCAATAATGCCGCCAAGCTAAGTCGACATTTCAAATCGCCTTTCCAGCATCCTAATCACTGAAACCGTCCTTAAAACTAATAACACCCCATCAATTAACCAAAATGTGTAAACGCAATTACGGAAGACAAATGCCACAATGTCAACGTGAACGTTAACTAATCCTCACATCTGGTTGGCAAACGAACGCACAATTTAGTGCGCAGGCAATTAGCACGCGTGGCAGTGGTAGCAAATGAGAAGTAATTATATCGTGTTTAAATCCTTGTTGAATGCTGGAGCGCCAACCTGGAAGATCATCTATTGTAATTTATGCCAAGTTGCAAAATGTAGAGAGCAGTTTAACCCGCCGGCTTCCTTCAACAAAGGTGGCGTGTCTGTCGTCCCTTTGCTTGTATGATTGCCATTGGAGTAATTTAAATGGATTTGGGATATCACTGAGTGAATATAAATTATTAGTGAGGATGGTCATGCATATAATACTCTCTCGTTTTGGAGTATGGATGTGGTGTTGCGAAACTGAGTGATGTGTGCCGAAAACGTTAAAGAATCTTTGGCTATGTATTCATGAAGAGTGATTGTATCACTTTATATTGAATTTCAAGTTGATTTGTCGCGCTTTTAAAGAAGTGCTCTATGAAGTACGATTTTTAATTTTGATCTGTGTGTGATTTATTACTTTTAAAATCCATCTTATTTACTTAAATTAATTATCAAATTATTAAGGGCTCACAGTTCAATTCAATTGACATAAATTGTTCCAAATATCAAATTTTTTTGCGTAATTTCACATATTTGTCTACTATTTCACAAAATGTGAAAGCTCTGAGTTAAAAAAAAAAAAAAATTCGGAACTATGAGAACTTTTATGTACATTTTTATTCACATCTCAGTAGCAAATAAAAACTTTAAATGGATTTATCTCAAAAAGAAAAATTAACTAATTTTTCTTTACTACAAATGTTAAGACTTTTTTTTCTTACTGTGCGAAATATTAGGTTGGGGAAAAATAAATCCATTATTTTTGCATGAAATTCAAAACTTTATTTAACATGTTTCATATTGTCCGATTTAGGTCAAATATGTACCGTTTTGTTGCATTAAGGTAGCTTCATATTGCCTCTCTCATAGAAGTCTTGGCCTTTATTGGTGAAAAATTCTAGTAATCGATTTTCCTTATCTTCTCTTGATCCCAATTTCTTATCACTCTGGAAGTTTTGCAATGGGAGAAAAAGGTGGAAATCATTTCGGACTATGTGGTGAATGCATTAAAATTTCCCAACCGAGCTCCCAGAGTTTCTGGCCAGTCACTACAGACGTGTGTGGCGTAGAGTTGTCCTGATGGAACACAACACCTCTTCTGTTGGCCAATTATGGCCGTTTCTTTTCAGTCGCTAGCTTCAAACGGTCCAGTTGTTGACAGTAGATATCTGAATTTAGTGTTTGGCCCTACGGGAGCAACTCATAATAAGCGATTCCTTTCCAGTCCCACCAAATACACAGTAGAACATTCTTGGCCGTTAGTCCTGGTTTGACAACAGTTCGAGCTGCTTCACTTCGCTTTGACCGCGATCGTTTTGGCACAATATGTCGTATGTGACCCATTTCTCATCCCCAGTCACCATCCGCTAAGAAAAGGGACGACTTCATTCCGCTTGGCCAAGGCTTCGCAGATGGAAATTCGCTCCATCATGTTTTTTGGTGTTAATTGGTGGGGCACCCAAACATGAAGCTTCTTTTTGAATCCAACTTTGCACAAATGGCTTAAAACTGTTTTACGGTCGATCTTCAGCTCTTGGGCGATGCTACGACTACTAACATGCCGGTTAACTTCGATTATTTCTGTGATTTTGTCGACATTATCGACAACGGGCCTGCCTGTGTGAGGGGCAACTTTAACATCAAAAATGCCTGAACGGAATCGACGAAAACAAAATTGCACGGAATTAGCTGTTACAGTATCGGCACGCTAAACACCATTCACAATTTCCGCCGCCTGGTTTACATTTTCGCCTTTATCAATGAAAAACTGTAAAATGTACCGAATTTTCTCTCTGTTGACTTCCATTTTTAACACCCTGTAACTCACAACTGAATGGACCAAACAAAAAACAAAAAAATAATATTTTTAGTGTGAAATGTCACCTTGACAACGAGCATAAATGTGAAATTGTTTGATCGATATTTCACGATATATCGACACTACAGCCATCTACCGAAAAAATAATGGATTCTTTTTTCTTTTTCCCCAACCTAGTACTTTGATATTTTTTCTATCTATTGCTTTAAATCTATCCTTCCTTATTGACTCGACAGCCTAGGATAGGCCTCGGCCTTCTCAAGAAATCCTTTCCAGCCTCCTTCCTGCTAATGTTCTCCAATTTTTAGTTCTCAAAACTATAAGTTCTTTTTCTAGGCCATCAATCCATCTTAGAGTTGGCCTGCCTTTTCAAAAGTCTTCAATGCCAATTGGTTGGGCATTGAAGACTTTTTTAATGGTGCGGTGTTCGTTCATTCTGATAACGTGGCCTGCCCATTTAATTCGCTGTACTTTGATGAATTTAGCGATGCCATTTGTTATAGTTGCTTGTAACAATACTTGGTATGCGTTTTTGAATCAAAGCAATAATTTCTTAAGAAAATAGTTGAATTTAGAATTCTACATTTTTCACGGAATTTCGAATAAGCATTCATATTACTAACATCAATCCTGTTATCACAAAACTCATTTCTAGTTTTGCTGTACATTGTTCGATGTAATGTTCGATGATAATCGACATTTGATAACATGACATTCGATGCAATCAAATGTCATGTGTGCACGTCCATTATTGTAAAAGTAATATCATTTTAAAATCCCGTTTTCAATTTTTCAATTTTTTTAAAAACGGAATGATTAACCTCTTGTAGTAATTTGAGCACAGAAACTATATGCGTGTGCTTTACATAATACATATACGTTGGGAGAAATCAAAAAAACATTTGTGATAACCATTAAATCAAAGATCCTTTTGGGAAATTCGTACCATATCCTCTTAAATAATATATATATATAATATATATATATATATATGGGAGTCCGAATAAATCTTCGAATAAAAATCAGACTCTTCAGAAGGCGGGATTTTACATTGGCGAGGTGGGTTGTCTAGGGGTAAGTATTTAAGGGTGAGTGATGAATTAATTGAATCAAAGTCATTTAAACAGATACTTCATTTAAGTGAAAAATAATTTATTTAAAGTTAAAGGGAAATATTTAGAAAGGGGAATTTTACAAATAGAAAGACATGCAGGAATTAGGTTAATCGAAAGTTGAGTTATACCTTTAGAAGGCGGGGAAATGGATTACCTTTATCATTCTTGAACGTTAGGACTGGTGGTACCGCGCAGGGGGCGCGAAAATGCGCTAAAGACGTGACGTGTTGAACAAGCCATGGTTAGTAGGCCTCTGCCGAAAAATTATTCAAGCCGGAGCTACGAAAGCTCACTAGACGGCGCTGCTTCGGAATGCAGTAATAAATAAAATTGAGATTAATGGTCCTCTGAAAAGGATATGACTCAACCTTTTAACAAAATGTTTCAAAGGGAAAATCCTACATATATATATATATATATATATATATATATATATATATATATATATATATATATATATATATATATATATATATACAGGGTGTTTCAGCTAAGATGTTACAAACTTCTAGGAGAGGTAGGGGACAACAAGACGACTCGAAGTATATAGGCAATGCTGGGTCGGAAATGCTTTCCTAAGGCTCCACGCGCCGACAAAATTTAGGGTGCAAAACTTCAACTGGTCTTAAAACGGAAAATTGTCGAAACGCTTTGGGTTTTGGTCAAAATTATTGTTATTATTTATTATTTCATAAAAAAATTCTGAGCAATATTGCTGCTAAAACATCGCTAGAGGGCGCTTTAGACTTTGGAACGCTAGGAAAAAAATTTCAATATTTATTTAAGTTTTTTGATGGATTTCATAAGTTGAAACTTAAACTTGAATTTTGATACCAGATTTGGTATCCTCCGAGGAAAATTGATGTAAAAATTCGAACATTGTTCAGGGCACTTAAAGCACAAACGGTGCTAAAAAACGAGCAAAATGTTGGATTTCGGTGCGGTTTGCGCGAAAAGCATTCCCTTGCTAACTAATTTGTTCAAAACAAATTTTGGCATTGTTGCCCAATTTAAAACCAGAGGTGCTTCAGACAAGTAAAAAGGCATTTCCGACCGACCTTCCCTATGATTCCGAGTCATCTAGGTGTACTCTTCCACCAACGAGGTAGAGTACACCTAGACGACTCGGAATAACATAAGAAAGGTGGTCCGGAAATGCCTTCCTGAAGCAGTAAGACCATCGAAAGCCTGATACGTAGCCCAGGAATTGCAAGTGTCGTGGCAGTGAATAAAGCGAGCAGGGTTCTCGGCGAAAATTTTTGCGAGAGAGTGTTAAAGGCAGAATATGCAAATTTCACCGTCGAGAGTTGAATTAGCCGCCAGAGGGACCGAACGATAAAAGGAGTCCGCTGGAAACCTCCTCTCCACCCAAACCATGCTAACAACGCCAATCACATGTTAGCCCAGATCAGGGACGGAGGAATCTGACAAGATTCCAGTTCCCTTTATGAATCATAAGAGTCATAAGAGGAAGCTTTATTTCCATCGCACACAGACTGGCTGTACGATGGCAGAGTACACGAACGCAGAGAAAGCAGATATGATTCTGGCGTACGGGGCCACAGATAGCAATGGTCGAGCCGCTCAGAGGTTGTACGCCGAAAGGCATCCTGTCAGGCGGACTCCTGCTCATACCATGTTTGCTCGCCTACACCAGCAATTATGTGAGACCGGTTCATTCCAGAAGGCAGCACGTAATCGAGATCAGACAGCACGTACCGAATTGAACGAGGAAATTGTACTAGATATGGTAGAGACCACTCCCAGTTTAAGTACACGAGGTATCGCTAATGAAATCGATTTCATACAGTAGCGTTTGGAGGATTCTCGATGATAGTGCCCAGCATCCATTTCACTACCAGTACGTCCAGTCACTAAAAAGAATGTGACTTTGCACCTCGTCAGGCCTTTCCACAGTGGTACTTGCAGCAACGAATTGCAAATCCCTTTTTTGAAGCATCCGTGTTGTTCACAGATGAGGCGTCTTTTTTCGAGAGAGGGTATTTTCAACACCCATAACAGCCATTCGTGGGCAGCAGCGAACCCACATGTAACACGTACTCGGGCTGCACAGGATCGTTTCGGTTAACGTATGGGCTGTCATTCTAGGGGATCATCTAATAGGACCCTACATTCTGCCTGGTTACCTGACTGGTCCACTCTACCTGATATTCTTGGAACAAGTTTTGCCAAAGTTATTGGACAGAGCACACGTTACCGCTGCGACTCGTACTTCCATGTGGTTCCAGCAAGATGGAGCCCCCGCACATTTCAGTATTTCTGTTCGGAATCACTTGGATGCAACATGTGGTGAACGATGGATTGGCCGTGGAGGTCCAGTGCATTGATTTCTCCGATCGCCAGACCTTTCCTGTCTGGATTATTTCTTCTGGGGGCAAATGAAATCGTTGGTGTACGAAACACCCGTAAACAGCGCCGAGGAACTTGTAGCACGCATCAGTGCAGCAGCCGGGGAAATACGAAACACTCCAGAAATGTTATCGAATGTTCGACGCTCCATGAAGCGAAGATGTGAAGCCTGCATCACATGCGACGGGCGTCAGTTCGAACACCTCCTTTGACAGCAGTTTTTCCTTCTTTTCTTTTACTTTTTTCTTTTATGATTATGCATAGCAGTTAGTAAACAGCTTTTTTCCTCCTATTTTGAATCTTTCCTTGTGTTTTACTTCTTGTAATTTGGTACTTGTGTTTTTACCCTCTTTTACTAAAAATATTTTGCTATAAAATTACTTTTTGCAACACAGACCAACTCGAATCTCATTTAGAGGAAAAATTGCTAGTAATTATTCGGCTTACAACCAACCACAAAATTATCCAAATGAGTTTCCAAGTTGCAATGTCTGAAAGCGCCCTCTGGCTTTGATTAATGGCTACCAAGTCAAAATTTATTTTGAACAAATTAGTCAGTAACGGAATGCTTTTCGCGCAAACCGCACCGAAATCCAACATTTTGCTCATTTTTAGCACCGTTTGTGCTTTAAGTGCCCTGAACAATGTTCGATTTTTACATCAATTTTCCCCGGAGGATACCAAATCTGGTATCAAAATTCAAGTTAAAGTTTCAACTTATAAAGCCAGCAAAAAACTTAAAAAAATATTGAAAATTTTTTTTTCCCTAGCGTTCCAAAGTCTAAAGCGCCCTCTAGCGATGCTTTAGCAGCAATATTGTTCAGAATTTTTTTATGAAATAATAAATAATAACAATAATTTTGACCAAAACCCAAAGCATTTTGATAATTTTTCCTGTTTTTAAGACCAGTTGAAGTTTTGCACCCTAAATTTTGTCGGTGCGTGGAGCCTTAGGAAAGCATTTCCGACCCAGCATTGCCTGTATACTTCGAGTCGTCTTGTTGTCCCCTACCTCTCCTAGAAGTTTGTAACATCTTAGCTGAAACACCCTATATATATATATATATATATATATATATATATATATATATATATATATATATATATATATATACAGTAGCGCACACAAAAACTTTTCAAGGGGGGGGCGTACTTTTTTCAAGGTCGACCATTTTGGTATCATGCTCCAATACGCCGCCCAATGTATTCTATTGATTTTGTCGGTTTTCGGGAACAAAAATAGTACAGAATTAATTTTTGAATGAATAATTAGCATTTATTAATAAAATTAATTATTAATAACAAATACATAATTAAATTTTACATTATATACATATGATTATAACCAATCGAAAAAAAAAATCAAATACTATAGGGGGTGTCCAGACCCCTAGGACCCTCCTCTTGTGTGCGCCACTGTATATGTATGGTGTATTACCATAATATTCTAATAATACGGCAACGACAAGGTAATGTGTCTTTTTTATTGTTTTGAAATTAATTTGCTCATTATATATACATTAAAGCATTCTGTAGTAGATTTATTTCACATTTTCTTAAATATTTTGCTATAATGCTTAAATAATAAGGTTTATTTTTAAGCATGTGCAATTACAATTTATTTTAAATTATAATTATGCATATTATCGAATACTATATGTAAATCAATAAATATATATGAAAAATATCTTAGACTACTAAAATTCAACAACGGACCGTAACAAAAGTCTTTATTTTTCAAACTATGTTGGAACTAGAAGCATTCAAGTTCAACCATAGGCACTGACGACATTCATATAAACATTCTGCATAATACTAAATTATTTTCTAACAAAAGTTTGACTCAATGGCGAGAGAGGAGAGCGGCATCTGGTGACATTGCATAGGAACTTATGACATTGCATAGGAACCTAACTATAATTTTCAGACGTAACAATATATTACATGTTATTCCTTGAAATACAGTAATTTGTGTACTTCTATAATTTTATTAATAACTTTGTAGCGTATTTTTATATTTTTGTGGAGATTTATTTATTTATTTTATATTACCTTATAAATCGTTTGGTAAATTACAATTTTAATTAATATATTCTGTAGTTATTTTACATTCCATCTTGTTTAATTTACATAAACTGAAAAAAATATTTATTTGAAATTATTTCCGGTTCATTTTTATTTCCAAATTGACAAACTATTGCTTTCTCAAACGTTTCTTCGACCTTCCTTTAAACTCCTTTTCATTCTTTAAGGAATTCTCTTTATCTTTCTGAAAAATAAAATTCCGTACCATTAAAAGGAGCCCCAAATATTCAACCTCCGCCATTTTAACTAAGCGCACCGCATTCGTACCTTTAACTCTTCCAAAACACGTTCGAATTTTTCTTCCAGATTGCGATCCCAAACCATCCTCTCTCTGCACTTAATCAATCTTCAAGAGAGGGAAGGACCGAAAAATTCTCCAGTGTTCCCGAATCCCACATACAGATAAATCCAGAAATTCTTCAATGCTCTTCCCCCTTTTAAATGCACGATCGAATGGGAAACCGGAGACTGATTTACGATTTTACATGAACCCTTTCGGATGGCTATATCTGAAAATGTCTCTCGTTTTTATGTTTTGGATGGAGGGAAGGAATATATTTTGCCCGTGTGGAACCATCCCGCGTCTTATGTTGGACGACAGACATGAATTTTCGTTCGGAATTATGTTCTGAATGAGAAAATAGATGATGGGAAAATATATATTCTTCTTTTATTGTTGAATGTGCAGGGATTCATTGCAGCAAGGAATTGAGAACAAAAAACACCCTCCGAGTACACACGATTTTGATGTTCATTAATGGTAGAATATTTCGTCTAGATGCAGAAATTGTATGGATATATATAACTAGCTAAAATCGTACTGTCACCTATATATGGCATATATACATACACATATATATAAATATATATACATATACATATAAACAAAAATATAAAAATAAAATAAAAGTAAAAAGTTCTAGAACCTACAAGGCTAAAGAAGGAAAAAATTGGAGTTCACAAGACAACAACAGATGTAGATACAAAAAAACAATTAATTGTCTTTGGACTAAACTGAAAATCATAAAATTAGTGACCTATTATCATTTCTAAATAATTGCTGTTGCTGAATTAAAGAATTACATATATATATATATATATATATATATATATATATATATATATATATATATATATGAGCCAGTGATTTAGGGTTAGAAATGCTTTGTGGATCCAACCTTCCCCGTACAGCTGAAATTTTCGACATAATAGAAAAAAGAAAAAATAGAGCCATGTTGAAAAGTTAAGCCTATTTCTTCCACGTGGAGGATACATATATATTATTTCCAATGGCAATTTCCAATGGATCCAATTTCCAAGACAACTGCAAACAAAGCAATTAACAGAGAAGATTGACAAATAACAAGAAACAAAAGAAACACCGAGTCCACAGTATAGTCTATAAATCACACATTTTGTGTCTGGCCTCCCAATATTTGCTCCACATGGATCCAGAGTTGAGTGCACGGCAGCGTGCCAAATGAATGACGTCCATTTATGCGTTGGAATCGTACAGTTTACACAGGGGACTCTGGGCATAGGATATCGTGTTTAAATGCTTGGATATACCAGTGGCAATTGGAAAACCGGCCACACCTCTATCTCGCGGCCATTTTAGAATATTAAGAAGTTTTCTAAACCACTCTTTTTGTTTAGTTTTCTGGTTGAATTTCGACCAGAAGTTATCTCTGTAGTACTTTTTTATGATTCTTTTGGCATTATAGAAAGGAACTCTATTGCTAGAAGTTTGAATGATTTTTGTTCCCTTCTTTGCTAAGCAATCGGCATTTTCCTTCCCAGCAATGCCACAATGCGATGGAATCCATTGCATGGCAATGTCTATATGGCCGTGAAGTATGTTGCCAATTAACTGGTGACATTCATTATGGTATATAAAAAAGTTTCATCAGCAATATATTAAAGTTTCATTAGAAAAATAGAACTCTTCTCTAATGGTTTATAAATGTTTGATTAGGGAAGAGTTCTTTTTTTTTTTTAAATTTCTTATCAATCGCATCATTTAAAATTTGAATATCCTGCACGTTACAATTACAAAAACTAATATGAAATATATATATATATATATATATTGTTTTTCATGTAAATTCAGTACATTTTTAAAAAAATTATTTTTAAATATTTTATAATTGAGCGTATGGAATGTCAAGAGATTTTTAAGTGAATATTTTAAACTGCATATCTTTTTTCAAAAGCTGTTTTTTACTCCAAATGAGCTCCAATTAACCGTTCTCAACGAGATTTTAATGCATAGATACATGTCTTAAAGAAATTCTGATCTGAAGAATCACAATAAGCTCTGATAAGGAATTTTTCGTACTGTCTTTTTTTTCATTATGATTAACCTGTAAAAACTGTTCTAAATGTTTTAAAAAATGAAAGTTGGTTGGTAAAAGATCCTATGAATAAGCCAGGTGCTGCAAAATTTCATATTTTAATTCATTTAATTTCGGAATTGTTTTGTACGACGTATGAGGCCGAGCATGATGTCATGAAGAAGTATTGAGCCATGCCAATTAACAAGTGATGGGTTTTTGAATTTTTCATGCTTTTCATCAATGTACTGACAGTATAATATACGCAATTGGATTCGCTTCCACCAATCCTCTTAAACCATCATTTTTCACATATATTTTTTGTTTTATACTCGGTTTATTTTGTACAGAAAAATCACCAGACCGAAATATTTTAAACTAATTGTAGTGTCTGACTACTGTTGGCGGTTGATTATGGAATGGCGCTAATCTGCGCGTATACGGAGAGGGGTTGCTGTTTTTTAAGGAGAAGGTGGCTGACCCTCGAGCTTGACGGTTAGGGGTGAGAGACGGTCCTTTGTTTTGGAAGTGCCAAGCGTTGGACTCTGAATTGAGTGTGAAGGAAAGCGAGTCAATTTGATTGTGACCGACGCATAGGGCGTGGTCAGTTGTACCGAGAATAGAGTTTCTTGGGAAAGGTTTTAACACGACGGACTGTGTTTTGTTTGAGTGTAGTGAGAAGCGAAATACTTGTTTGATTTGAGAACTAGTTTAGAATGTAATTGCGAGTGATTACATTAGTGCTCTGACTTTTCGATCGTTAACAGTATTCTCCCGAAATGACAAGTTTATATAGCCTTCTTTTTTGCAACATTTTTACCATGTTTATGCCCATATAAAAAATACACATTACTTTCGTATTCAATATAACACTTAATTGCAAGAAATTTCTACCTATATTTTAACTCTTAGAGCTTAAATCAAAAGTGAAATATAAATTACTTTCCATCCGTTAAAATTTTTAGAACTATAAAAATTTTCCATGATCAATTTATATAAAAATGTCTGAACCATCTTATAAAATTAACCTGAAAATTTTCAAAAATATTCCGACTTAAATGATTTAAAGCAGGTGCAGAAATAATAACTGATGGTGCCTTGTTTTAAAAACCACATTTGTCATACCTTTTTTTCGAAGAAAGAAATTATTAAATATATATGTTGAAACGCCTGAATATATTTCTACTTTTAAACCAAGTGTGAAATACAACAATTTGAACAAATTTTTCATTACAAATTTTTTTACCACCACTTCATAAAAAGGAGAATAAAATTTTAAACATTAAAATACTCTTTAAATTTCCCAATTCTTCCAGAGTTTAAACAAAATATTATATCAAATAATTCTGCACCGAAACCACTTTCTCATGTCCTCTCCAAAAAGTATTAATTCTTAAAAATCCTGTAAAATAATATAACTTTCTCTTTGTAAAAGACATTGCTATATTATTAACTTATTCTACATCATGCTTTTGCAACTATTCTACCTTTTCTGTAAGGATAAGAATTTTTAACCATTTAATATCTTCCTAAAATGTTTTATACAACTGCCACCCCCTTAAACTAAATATAACATCTTTAACTCTAATGCTGCAATAATCTTTTCGAATTTATCTGCTTTCTTTCTCAAAGGAGAATATTCTTAACTATTAGAGAAAACTCCTGAAATAGTCTCGCTAACATCGTTAATCAAACATTGCAACATTAACTATTTCTTCCTCGTGCTTTTAAAGAAATTTCAACCTATCTTCAAAAAAAGAGAAGAAAGAAAGAAAGAATTTCTAGGTTTTAAGGAACTTAAAAGATAAACTTCTACGTCTCTGTTTCAGAGACGTAACGTACACCCCCGTATCGCGTGGGGCCCAGGGTTCTAGGAGATCCAAAGCCTGTTCTTCTAAGCCCAAGTACGTACCCTTTCTAGGATCCGGCTTGCAGGGGGCTAATATTCTCATGTACGCCACTGTTCATTAAACCTAATGCTTCAACAGGCTATCCTAAACGTTTTTTCAAAAAATGCTCTGGTGGTCGAATTTTTCCTCCACATTTTGGATTTTCTTTCTTGACTTCAAGTGACTGTAGTAACCTAGTGGTTAGGATCACAAACTCGTGGCTGGCGTGCAGCGGGTTCGAGTCCAAGTGCAATTGAAGACCCGCCGGGTAGAGGGGGCTTAAAGTCCTCCCGTTGGCTTAGTGTAGAGTGAGTGAGTGAGCATTAACGTCGCACTGTTCAGCCACACGAGGGCATTTGGCGACGGACCAACGTAATTTTGAACCATGGTCCAGTGATGTGGACGACACCTGAGCTGGCACCCTCTCTCTAACTACCACACTACATCAACGGGGGCTTAGTGTGGAAGTTTGGAGAGAGTGATGTCAATTCAGATGTCGTCCTCGTCACTTGACCGTGGTTCAAAATTATGGGGTCCGTCGCTAATAGGTTTCGTGTTACGTTTCAGCGGGACGTTCATATGACTCTCACTCCCTTACTGAAAAGGAGGAAAAAACATTCCTAGCTATTAATCTCTTAACCTGCTGACTTAAAGTTACACGATTCGATCCCCAGTGCTATTGGTTTTTGCATAGGCTTGGGTATGCGGTGTATTGGGAGTGGGGATTGCAATACCGGTATTTTGAGCCATTTGTACACTTTTGCAATACCGTTATTCACCAGTTTAAATACCGTGTTTTCGGTATTTACTAGAAATTTTTTTCACTGTTTCCACTACCTGTACAGGGACCGTGAACATAGCAAAACAGTATACGGTTTTTTTATGTCTCCCTAACGGGCGAAATTAATCAGACTGTGAATATAAAGTTGCGTCGTACTATTACGAGAAGTGATAAAATATTATGTGAATCATCTCTCGAAATACGGTCTAAAACTATCTTATTACAGCTCAGAGCGATACTGCACAAGCGCAGGATTCGTAGTCTGATATTCGTATCTGTGAGAACCAGGTTGTAATTGTGAAGGAAGTGCGTAATATTTCGATATTTTAAAAATTGGTGACTTTGTTATTCGCATTGTATTTGCACACCATACAGTACAATTGATGCATTATGTTTTTTAAGATCTCATTTCAAAAATTTGTAATAGTACCCCAGACTGATTAGTGTTATTTGCACTTTTTTCTCATTTAAATAAATATGATGCTCCTTTTTTTTTATTCTTTATATACTATTATAATTTATAAGTTACAGATTACTTTATGTGATATTTAGACTTTCTAAAAAAACTGGCAAATAAAACAAAGAAACACCTGTGTTTTCTTTTTTTTTTCTAAAATTCGTACTACCGGTATTAAAACCGGTATCCCGGTATTAAGATTTGAGAAATACCGAATACCGGTATTGAACTTTTTGCCCGATATTACAATCCCTAATTGGGAGGAAAAGGAAAGGCATATATATATATTAAGCAAATCTTTCTCTGATGTAAGTATATCCTTCCCAAACATTGTCAAGGTCATTTTATTGCATTCTAATACCTTACGAATAGTTTTACAGATAGCCAGCGCAAAGAAAAGAATCATATTTCGGTAGGGCGTATAATTTCGTCCGAGGCACTCAATGCACCGGTTGATCGAGACGGATATATACGCCGGTGTCAGTTTTTGGGTTAAGAAACTTAAAAGATAAATTCCTAACTCTTTCTCTTTATGCAACAATACACGCAACTCTAAATGTTTTTTCAAAAAAATCCTCTGGTGGTCGAATTTTTCCTCCACATTTTCCATTCTCTTTCATGACATATCTATCTTTCAAAGCAGAAAATACCTAAGAGTTCCCTCATGTTTCCATCTTTCCAAGTCCCACAGATAAATAAATCCTCTCATTCTTCAAGACGGTCCCCTTTCAGAGGCACGATCGAACTCAAAATCAAACTGTTTTAAGGTCTGCCTCAACCCTCCGAGACAACTATCTATGTCTTCCAAAACAAGTGGTTTTGTATTTCGGGACTTTAAAAAGAATATTTCGACGTTATAGAGAATGTATTCCAGGGCTTGGGAATAATCCCCCCAAAAAAAAAAAAAAAAGTATGCCCGGAATTAGAAGATGGACAAGGCTGAAGGGTTGTTCTTTTTTGTGTGGAATGGAATGGCCGAGATTGAGTAGGCATTCCATGGAGATGAGAACTATGTGGACTGTGGACTATAGGATGAAACAAAAGAGGAATGGTGTGCTCTATGGAAGTGTGTTTAATCTTTTCACCCCATATTAAGCATAAACTTACTTTTTCAATCCTTACTATTAGCTCACACTCTCTATATATTTATTTATTTATCTTCGTGGAATTTTCAATCATTAATAAAATACATTTTAAAGCGCTCAGTTGAGCTGAAATTTTATGTACAGGATTATTTTGAATGACAATATAGTAATTTAATTATAATTAATAAAAATTAATTGATTAAAACTAATTATTCAAAGAATTACAATTACAGCCACGTTGGCATCATTTTTGGCAAGTTAGCGACCCTTTTGGCGACTTGTGTCAAAACTTGAGGTTTTTTTCTCACATTTTAAAGTGCTCATTTCAGCTGAAACTTTCTATACACCATTGTTTTGGGTAAAAATACGATAATTTAATTATAATTAATTTAAATTAATTGACTGAAACTAATTATTTAAAGAATTACAGATACAGCCACGTTGGCTTCATTTTTAGCGACTTGGGTCAAAACTAAAGCTATTTTTTCTCAATTTTAAAACATTCCGTTGTGTGTGAACTGAAAGTTTATACACACGATTGTTTTAGATGACAGTACGATACTTTAATGATAATGAATAAAAATTAATTACCACTCAATGTTGTGATTCTGTCATATGTATATGTATATTTATATTAAGTGTAACTGTTTAATAAAAAGTAGCTAAAATAAAAGTTTTTTTTGTTGATCTAAGTAGGAATTGACTTAAATTTTTTTATATTACTTGTTCAGTTGCAGCCAGTTAAAATTTTTTTTATTAAGTTGTAGCTGATCCTTTGTGCAATTTTATTCAAAATTATGTGAATTTGATATAGTTCGTAAATATTTCCTAATTTGTTAAATAAAATAAATTTGACATTCTATTACTTATTTTTCGTGTGATATTTGCTAGTTTTAGATGAAAAAATACTTTTTTTATGGTTTGTTTTGTTTTTAATGACTTCAGAATGCAAATATTGAGATATATTTGTTTTTTAAAGTCTACATTCGTAACCATGATTTTGTAAAAGCGTATAAATACATATTTTTTAAAATTTAGTGTTCGTTGAATTAGATATGCATTTAAAATCGTTTTAAGTATATTATTGCAATGAAAAATTAGTTTAAATACAATTTTTTTGGCAAAGAGATAAAGAGAAAAGGACATACCAGGCGTGGCACACACAAAAGAAAAGGAGACTAGGTGTATAGCTTGAAAAAGAGTAAAGTTGGCAACAACTGTTTTGATGACGTCATCCCTCACCAATCTTCTATCCTTGTGGCCAGTTTCACCTTGACCAATCCCGCCAATTCGAAGCACTGTGCCATTGAGTAAGCACGCGCAAAGCTCAAAGTCATTGCGTTGTATGGAGAGTAAAGTGACTGTTCAAGTGTTGTTGCAGAAACTTGTTCAGTGTTCGGAATTAACAAGATTCGTTTCCAATTCCCCTCGTAATGCTTGAGAGTGCGGTGTTTCTGAATAAGTCAATCAAACTGTAAGAATTGGAAATATTTTTAAAAAATTTAAATCTATGAGCATGAATTAAAATTTTTCAAAATTAAATGTACGATTATCAGGAATATGTGTTCTTTTCAAGATTATGTATATATATATATATATATATATATTGTTTACATTGCTTTATATTTCTAAATGGTAATAACATAAAAAATCATGTTGTAATTGCTTGTGAATGTTGTACTATTACAGAAAATTCCATTGCTATAAAAATACAGTCGAAAAAACCTTAAAACACTTATTTTGGAGAAACCGGAAGCTAATATATCAGCTTTGAAATTTTTGAACGAGTAGATGTACAAGAGATGTCAAAAAAGAAATATATATTGATATTTCTTTTAGGACGTATATATATTAAGGCTATTATTCTCCCTTCTAAATCCTACATGCTTGGATGTAAGCGCTATTCTTGTACATAAACATATGCTCGAACATTTTTTTAGAGCTTTTTACGGAATTTGGTTATAAATAGGCAGTAATATTATTCCTGGAGATATAGCCAGATGCGTTTTTCTTATGTTTTCAGAATCCATTTCTAAATTTCTTCCTTTTAAATGTAATAAATACTTTATGTAGCAGAAACGGTGTTTTTCAATCTTAAGAGTATTTGTTTGAGAATATACACTACTGGCCACCGTAAATGCAACACTCTGAAGGAAGCATGCAAATAACATGAACTATACAACATGCATTAGCGGAGGTGAGATATGCAAATGATTATAATTTCAGCGCAGACACAAATCACGCGCGCCTGTGGTGCCACCTCAAAGTGCTATCTATTTAAGGCTTTGAGATTTCGACGTTTTCAAGTTCGGCAATTGTGTTTTTCTTGTGGTTTTTCAAAAAACTATCAGTTATGTCTCGTAGAAAACAGTGATCAGCCTTTGATCAAATATCCGAGTTCGTCAGAGGAAGAATAGTGGCCTGCTGAGATTGTGGATTATCTTTCAGGGAAATCGGTAGTCGTGTTGGGCGAAACCAAACAACTGTAATGTGGATATGTGACCGTTGGATTCAGGAGGGTACGACGGACCGACGTGGTCGATCGCATCCACCTCAGTGCACCACTTCATGTGAGGACAGGCAAATTGTGCGCATGGCAGTGACGGATCGCTCAGTCACATCACGGACCGTAGCACAGCACATTGAGTCTGTAACGCATCATTCTGTGTCTTCGCGTACCATTCGACGCCGTTTACAGCAGAGTGGTCTGTCCGCAAGACGTCAATTGCTTGGTCTACCCTTGACGCAGAACCACAGACGTCTCCGGAACCAATGGTGCGAATGCGAATAAAGAGGGATGTGGGTGGCAGAATGGAATAAAGTGGTCTTTACTGACGAGTCACGCACCTGTCTGTAACACCACGAAGGTCGGATTGGAGTCTGGAGGCACCGTGGAGAGAGGATGCTGAACAGCTGCATTATGCACCGCCACACTGGTCCTACATCGGGTATTATGGTATGGGGCGGTATTGGATATTACTCTCACACTCCTCTAGTACGCATTACCTGTACTTTAAACAGCCAGTGCTACATCTCCGAGGTGTTGGAGCCATTTGTCCTTCCTTACGTTCAAGGCTTGGCCACAGCCATATTTCAACAGGATAATACGCAACCACACGTGGCACGCATTGTCCAAAGGTTCTTCGTCAATTACCTGATTGAATCGCTTCCCTGGCCGGCTCGCTCTCCGAATCTTTCACCGATAGAAATCATGTTGTTCATGAGTGATCAACGATTGACCCAGATTACACCCCCAGCTGCCACACCAGATCAACTTTGGTAACGTGTGGAAGCTGCGTGGTCTGCTGTACCCCAAGAACACATCCAAAGTCTCTTTGAAGCAATGTCGAGGCGTGTGGCAGCGGTGATCTGCAACAAAGGTGGCTACTCTGGCTACTGATTCTGGCAGGAACCACACTTCACAGAAGTCTATAAATTTAATCATTTGATACTTGGTCAATATGTTATCTACAAAATAAATTTTGTTGTGCTATCTCTTGTCTTTCTTGGTGTTGCATTTACGGTGGCCAGCAGTATATATCCTCTTATATTAATTCGAGTTTATATTTAATTGTTTTCTTAAAGCATTTTAAGGTTGGTGGGTGAAAAATTGCATCGAACAACGCTAGCAAACTCCTTGCAGTACAAACAGCCCTAAATGAATACATAAACCTCGGGGAAAAGGAAAGTGCTAAAGGTTCTATAACCTCCAGTGACTGTAGAGGTGCTCTCGAAGCAATTAATGAAGGTTGCTTAGGGCGAATTACTAACGTACGCTATACACTTAATCAGTTTCTTAATTGAAAAAAAAACAGTGCATCATGCAATGGATTGCAGTGCAAGTTGGTATTGATGAAAATGAGGTGGCTGATGTCCTGGATAAGGAAGCAAGACAACTTAACAGTAAACGCCAACACTGCAACGCTCATCACCCTATGTCAGGGGTGACGAACCTTTTTGGATCAAATCAAAGTACCATTTTTTCTATAAAAGTGTTTAATGGGGTATAGACGTGCCGTCAAATAATTTTTTCTTGTGATTTTTTGGGGAAAAAATACTAACCACTCAAAACTCTTTATTTACTATTAAAAATACATTTTGCACTGTATAGCAGTAAATGTTTTGGATATACGTGTAATTCAAATTAAAGTAACATTAGTGTGACTTCAATTGTTGCCGATCAGATAACAAATAATTTACATTAGGACTGTATAATGTGACTTATAGCAAGAACACATGCTGGATTAGAGTCATCTGTCAAATAGTTTTCTAAGTGAGTCTTAAACGTTATTCAACTCTGAAAATAATGATTCTTGTGCATATAGGTAGAAGAAAATATGGTTACAAAAGCATGAGCCAACTTTTTCGAAAAGTTAAATGTATTTGGAATAGAATTCCCTGTTTTTTTTCTCCAAAATTTCATTACTGACATTTTTACTTATATTGCTTGTTAATATTCTCTTTCAATGAATTCCAACATTTTTCTTGTTTTAATAAATTTTTAAATCTATATTGAACTAGACTGGAAATCAAGCACAGTTGCATTTCAAATTCTTCAATTTCTTCCAATCGAATTGGGACAAGTTCAGTTTATCAAATGAAGTCACATCTAGGTACAATAATAATTATGGAAATAAGTTCTTGAATAACCTTTTTTTCGTCTGATTTTTTCAAGTTTGGGAAGTACTAGTAGTTTCTTGTATTATAATATCGTTTCCGAAAATATGCAATTTAGCGTCAAAAGCATTGAGATCCCTCTTAAAAATATTTTTTATTTGTGTCTTGAAATTATATTCAATTCTTTGAAATGTTGGCATATGTCTGTAAAAACGCGACTGATCACTCGCGTTAATTCGTAATACTTCATAGTGAAATTTTTATTTTGAACTAAAAATTAATACAATTGAATTCCTGAAATTAATACAAGTAGAAGCATGGCAAGCACATAAACAAGGCATGAAAAATTTAGAAGAACGGGACAAGAAAGTAAACTTTCTGCAAACACTGTCGCAGCACAGAGCTTAACACAGAACATATTTTCTCCTGTTCTGCCATTCTGGTAAAAATTGCAACTCATTAGAAACAACCCCTGTGAGGGCTTATACAAAGATAAATACATCCAAATTGCCGATGCTGTCCATACGACCTTTGACCCCATTTAATTATTCTTCAAGACACCATCCAACCAACCATTTAATTGTGTGTTTTTGTTTTAGCATGTACAATCTGACCCCTTTTAATTATTCATTTTCCATTGATTGAGACTGAGTGTGAAATGAGGAACAGAACACATGTAAAAGTTCTCGAATGTATTTACATCTAAATGCGCAAATTTACAATCCTGTCTGTAGCAGGTTCTCATCGCGTTTTCAATTAACCACTAGGGAACTTTTTGCGGATCCCTTTTGCGGATTTTTTTGACTGATTTGAGAACATCACCTTGATGTAATTAGGTTTGATATTTAAGATATCTAATGTGGAATCGTTGAGGATGTTCATATTGTTATTTTAAGGGGAGGTTTTGTGGGCTGTATGTGTAAAGATTGTCTTTGATTATCTATTATTGGAATTGGTTGGGTTAAAACTCGTGTAATTGCGTGTGGGTGCTGTTAGAACATATGAAAAATTTGGAACCTGCTTAACTGTAATTCGAAGCATCCAAGTAAAGTGTATCTTTACAGTTATTGATTAGGATTCGAAGTTATTTAACTTCTATTGAGTGCATGCTATTGAGATATTATTTTAGTAAGATTTTAGATTGTATAAAAAAATGTTGAGTTTTACACTGTTTGTTAATTTATCCCTTTCCTGCTTAGCACCGACTCCTTTTCTTTTTATGTCTAATCAAATGTAGAGCAGATATTTACGTATCTTGAGACATTTTTTCGTTATAAATACCATTAATTTAGCACAAAATGTGTAAGTATTCTCCAAAATTTTTATTCCTTATAATTATTTAAGTGTTAAGCGCATGTCTGAGGGATAAATTTGCGCCTGTAATCCTGAGATTTTGCGATCGGATCTCCACAATAGTAGCCTATGGTTATGGTCTCTAACTCGTGGTCGATGTTGCTTTTATCAAACAGTGGGTTCGAATCCGGGAGCCACGTAAAGACCCACCGTATAGACTTCAATTATTAGTTGATAAATTATTAGACTTTATTACTGGCACATAAATGCTGATTAAAGTACAAATATTATACTGATTGTTGTGTTGCTAATGCACTTGTTGTGTTGCTAATTCATTAATAGTTGTGTTGCTAATGCATTGATTGTTGACTTATTGTTGTGTTGCTAATTTACTTATTGTTGTGTTGCTAATGTATTGATTGTTGTGTTGCTATTGCATTGATAGTTATGTTGCTAATGCATTGATAGTTGTGTTGCTAATGCATTGATTGTTGTTTTGCTAATTTACTTATTGTTGTGTTGGTTGTTAAATGCATTGTTAGTTGAGTGCAATGATTGTTGAGTTGGTAATGCATTGATAGTTGTGTTGCTGATGCATTGATAGTTGTGTTGCTAATTTACTTATTGTTGTGTTGCTAATGCATTGTTAGTTGTGTTGCTAATGCATTGTTAGTTGTGTTGCTAATGCATTGATTGTTGTGTTGGTAATGCATTGATAGTTGTGTTGGTAATGCATTGATAGTTGTGTTGGTAATGCATTGATAGTTGTGTTGGTAATGCATTAATAGTTGTGTTGGTAATGCATTGATAGTTGTGTTGCTAATGCATTGATAGTTGTGTTGCTAATGCACTGGATTGTTGTGTTGCTAATGCCACCCGATCGGCAAAGGCCAGATCGAAGCCCACGAAATTCATCATGGCAAAGTGCTTAAGTGTATGCCTGTCGGTATCCGTAGTTTTGAGCACTATACAGGAGACAGTACGATTTGGCTCGATCCCACCCCAGTTTTGAGGTAGAACACTCTGGGGGTGGTCAGGGGCCTCCCATCTCTGTTCCTCTTCCACCAACCTCACGAGACCCATACCGCAAAGGCACTACACATTTACAAACATGCATACTTTCTTTTGGATTCGATCCCAGGCCCTACGGCACTGCAGTTCGCGTCACTAACCACTATACCGGATGAGCGGCTAAATGTTCATACGCTCCCAACGTGGAGCTCGAACCCACGACCCCGAGATTAATAGTCTCGTACTCTACCGATTGAGCTACTGATTATTATATTAATTAATTAAAATTGGCATTTTATTTTTATGCAAATTTCTTTTTCAAAGGTATTAAGATAATTTTTCAGTTACTTCTATTATAAATTCGTTTCAGAGTATAATTTATTCCATAGTGATGTAACGGAGAATATTAGACCCCCCCCCCTTGCAAAGTGAGGTTCTGGGCCCCAAGCCGGATCTTATAACGGATTGCAAAATCATAACATAACATAAGGCTTTGGGCTCTTTAGAATCCTGCCCCCTAAGATGAGGGGGTGTACGTTACGCCCCTGTTATTCCAGAAAACAAATTATAAACTAACATTGGATTAAATTTAGAATAATTTGGTCTACATTTGAGCAAATGAAGTACAATATATTACTTTTTTGCAAAAAAAATTGCAATTACTTCAATTTTGCGGACACTGTGAAATAAATAAAATTCTTACTTTCCTCGAAGACTTGACGTAAAAGAAGTAATAAAATCTAATAATCATGACCCATATTTGAAAAATCTTTAAAAAAACACAGATTAAAAATATAACTATTCAATAGGTCAATAATGGTAAAACCGCACACAAACTCATACTGAACCTACGGATTGATGATTTATGCGTTTCTTCCCCACCGTGTATCGAAGAAGAAAAAAATAAAATAAAATACCTCGGCATCGTTTTTCAAAAAAAAAAAAAGAAAACTTTTTTTCTGTCTTCCTGCTCCCGCCCATTCCCGTTTTTCCCGAAACTTCTCCTATTCCGCTGAAGTCGCGTTCTTTTCCCAAATCGAGTTTTCTCCTTGAGTGGAGGAGAGAGCTTAAAAAATGATGTTTTAATGCGCCTTTATGAATACAGAGCGCCCGGGCAGATACACGGTGTATGCTGACCCTGTTCCTGGGACCTCGACAGTGGTTTAAGTCTTTGAGATACCGATGAATGGGGTGGTTTACCGCAGGTGGGGCTGGCTCTAAAGAAACCACTATTGAAGAAAAATTTGGGGTGGAGATAGAATAAATGCGTTTTTGGGAGAAATATTTTTTTTTAGGAAATGCTGAATGCCTATGCAATGAGTCAACATTAAATATGTTCATTAAACGATACTCTTAACAACAGCATTTCTCAAACTGTGGGCGTGATAACTCTACGAGGGGGGCGCGAGCATATTGAAAAGTCGAAAACAAGAGATTATTTAAAAAGTTATTTATTTACTGAAAATAAATAAATTAAATGCATTCTAACATGATAAAAAATAAAATACACATTTACATTGATGTAATACACTTATAAATGTATCAGTACTTTGCAATGTATTTTATAATTAATTTAACAATACTAAGTAAAAGAACAAGTATAATAATTATCAGTGATCCCTAGGGCTTATCATATATAAAATTATATAGAAAAATTAACACTTATTTTGATTATTTGCGCAGTTTACAATTTATCCTTTAATTGACGATTAAAAGTTACTTGATTCGCTCCGCAGTGCCACCATTTTCGACGTATTGGTGCGTGTATGTGATGTATTGGGGCCGGAAGCGGTGGTGGTGAAGAAAAGAAATACATAATCAGATCCTCTGAAATAAGTACATCCTTCGCAAACACTGTCGAGGTCCTTTTAATGCATTCCAAAACCTTAGGAATAATTTTAGAGATAGCAGTGCAAAAAATATCATACTTCGAAAAGACGTATATATACGTCAGCGGCAATTAACGCATCGGTTGAGCGAGATGTTTATCTACGCCAGTGGCACTTAAGAGGTAAAAGTTGTAATGTAGCTTTAGTGTCCTAGTATTATTGAATTAAATACGCTGCTGTTGTATGGCGAGGAGCGCGAGGAAAATTATGATTGAAAATAGGGTCACAAATAGTGAAAATTTTAGAAGCACTGTTTTATACACACAGACAACTTTTTATTTAAACGTAAAAAGTTGTCTGTGTGTGCGTCAAAAATTTCATTTACATCAACACAATATGTTTTAATCCCCACTTGTTGTACCTTATACAGGATGAACCAAAAGAGTCTTGCTTTGATTATAAATATGTATTGTGCTCAAACTAGAAGAGATATATGTCTGTCTGAAAGTCAACGAGTTCATATGAACGTGGAAATTCGCATCTTCTGTTGATCCATGGATCGGAGTATCAAATGGTAGAAGTCTGTCGTGGCTCCAAAGCCTGCTGATTTTAGATGAACTTAATGGGATGGCCTTCACGTCTAGGATGACCCTAACAGGACCAAACTCCCAACGTATTTCGCCCATTCCGCCCAGGAACACCCTCCCGATACGATGAGGCAATAAGCAGGACTTGGAATGGTTACCAGGCTTCCTCCGAGCACATAATGCGTTGCATGGATCTCACAAGCAATGATATCTACACTTATCCCCTTCTTGTGCTCGACTTTTTGAGAGTCAATGATTTAACCCTGGAGGATTAGCAACAACAACATGTTTCTTCGGATATATTGTAAGCACTGTTATGAAATATTTTTATAAGACCATTTACCTCAGTGAATTGCTTGTGTACCCTTGGTGGCTCGGAGAACGTCTAGATGGTATTCAAGTTCCGGCCGAGTATTCTTTAACATGTCATCTGTCTCACGCTGCCCTTTTCTTTAAACATGCCACACCATTGCTTTGTTGATTTTGCATCAGGACAACAATGGATCAAAACGCCCATAACCATTTTGAAATTACGTTAACCGAAGGGTAATATGCCGGTTCGCTTGAGCAAGGAACCACTACAGGCCAGTGGTGTAACGGAGAATATTTACCCCCCCCCACTGCAAAGTCATATTTTAAACCAAAAGCCAGGTCTTACAAAGGAATACAAAAACATAACACATCATGCTGCGGGCGTAACGTAAGCCTGCGCAGCACGGGCTTACGTTACGCCACTGACTAGGGCTGACGGAAGACTGACTAAACCTCAGTGTACACCTGCAGACATTAGCTGAGCATATCTTCACGCCTTGGCTAGCCTCACAGGAGAAGACACTCCCAGCGTACTTCACCTGTCCCGCCAAGGTATACCCAATGCAGGATATCACACCAGATCATAACTGGTATGCTGCTAGTCACGTAGAACTATCTCTGTCATGCAGTGGCCCCAGTTTATTATTTTCTGATGGACAGTTCCATAATAATAAGCCCTAACTTTTGGATACTTTAAGTCCGGATACCCTGTAATGTCGTTTATTCAATATGTACGATACTTCATAATTACAACTGCTTGCATTATGATATTGATATACACTGGTGTGCAAAAATTAAGGACGAGACGGTTTTTTCAATATAACTTTGTACAAAAGCTTTCTAAATCAACACATTTAATACCGTAAGATCCCCAATACGTAAGAACATGTGTAATGTAAGCAACACTTACTAAAAGAGAAATCAGAGGGATAAAAAGAAGCTTGATTGAAAAGTAGCATGGAGCGCAATACGACTGAAGGCCGAAACATCCCTGTGATGGGTGTCCAGCAAGAAACATGCGGTCTTTAGTAGGGGATATGATCTCCCCTGACTGCTAGGCAGGTTTTACAGTGTCTGCCCATGCTGAGAATGAGGGTGTCAATGAGTTGTTGAGGCATTGCTGCCCATTCGCCTTGCAGCGCCAATCGAAGGTCCCGAATCATTACTGGTGTTAAGGTACGAGCTGCCAAGCGTCTGCCTAGAAAACCCATATATGCTCGATGGGATTGAGATCCGGAGATCGTGCCGGCCAATCCATACGTTCAATATCCTCACTCTCTAAGAGCTGTTCGGCAGCTACTGTGCGATGACATGGCGCATTGTCGTCCATGAAAAGGAACTGCAGATCCATAGCGCCTCAAAAAGACGCACATATGGAAGAAGAATCTCGTTACAATAACGGGTCCATTTGACTGAACCTGCGTCGAAGATGTGAAGGTCTGTACGGCTACCAAGCATGATGCCTCCCCAAACGAGAACACCGCGACCTCCATACCTGTCCCTTTCAATGATGTTCGAGGGATGATTGCGGCTTCCCCGCTCTCTCCAGATGAGTATGCGATGAGAATCGCTACTCAAACTGAATCTGCTCTCATCTGTAAAGAGTACTCGTCCCCATTCATTGTCTCTCCAATTCCTGTGTTCCCGGCACCACAGAGAACGCCTTCTCCGATGGGCAGGCGTTAAATGTACACACCGTACAGGGCGTCGTGCAAACAGACCACCACCGTGCAGTCTTCTGGCCACGGTAAAACGCGATATCGGTCGTCCAGTCGCCTGTGTCGTGTGTCTAGCGATTTCTCCCGCTGTCTACCGTCTATGTTTCTTCTGGCCTGTAAGACAATGTACCGGTCATCTGCGGGTGTGGTTCCTCGTGGACGACCACTACTGAACCCCCGGATAGCTGTTCCTGTAGTTTGAAATAGTCTCCAAAGTCGTGAAACGATGCTGTGAGCCATTCCGAACTCTGCAGCCACACTTGTCACACTGCGGCCTTCCTCCAACTTCCCAATGATTCGACCTCGGGTAAAAGCATCCAGATGTCGTCTAACAGATTGATTATTCGCCATTTCTCGCTGAGGCAGCAACTCGGTGTGATTTTAACTGCTATACGGCGTGCAATCTCTTTGCCAGAAATACTGACCTTACACCGACAACATGCTTTATACTACTCAGACACTCCCCCATTACGTCTACCTGCATATCTGCGCATGTGCTACCGTACATCATCTTACTTAATCTCCTGATTGGTCTTTCTGTCCGCTCTGCCTCTTCGTTCAGCTGATATGCTAATTTTTCGACTTCGTCCTTAATTTTTGCACACCAGTGTAATTTACCAATACTTTCTCTATCTGCGATGTGTCATTTTTTTATATATTTTTTATGCTTCGAAAGGTTGGAATGTGTCGTTTAAACATTTTTTCAGGAAAACATTCGATTTGCCTACGTACATTTTTTTCCCTCGCCGATCCGTCATTATATAATAATAAAAACAAAATAAAAAATCCAAGCGCTTTATCAATTAGAAAAAATAACCAATTATTAAAACATTAATATATCATTATGTAAAGTCATTTCCTGGCATTATTGAGCCTAATTATTTTTTAATATGTTGTCAATTTATTACGCAGTAAGTGGATATGATTATATCTTTATTAATAATTAGAGCCATTGTTCTTATTTTATTCACAAATGCAGCTGATATATCGTCCATTTTTTTTCATTCTGTGCAAATGACATTCGTTTAATCAAATATTTTTTGCTGTGAATATCTTTGTAATGTAGGAAAGTGAGCTCAAGAGTACTTAGTAACAATACATTCCAATAAAATCTGAATTATTAGCTAGAAAATGTAAGTAGAAAATTATTGGATACTAACGTATTATACCGTCCACCATTTTTGTCAAATCAAAAGACGTCGGCAAATGTCGCGATGTGCAGCCAATAGTGGAAAATCGTTTCTATGTATGTTCAAACACAATAATAACGATACCAGCATTTGTTGATATTGGTCGACGGTGTGGTACGTAAGTGCTAATTAATGTAATAGTAACTACCATTTTCACACACACACACACATTCCAGAAAATAATATTTATTTTGGACTTTTTATTATGTTCTTCTGAGAAGCAATGCAATTTTTTTCTTTGAAAAATATACGTTCAAACTTTTAAAATATGTTTTAAAATCTTGGCATTCTGTTGACAATAAATAAATAAATTTCCCTAATTTAACCTTAAATATTATATAATGATGCTGTTGAATTTTTTATTTCACCATAACACGTCTTTCCAACAGAAAGTTCTAAAGCTATAACCAAAAAGTTGCATATTTTTCAAAAATTTAAGTCTCATAATTTGTTATTTTTAACTGTTATTGAAATAATAAAAGAAAAACTTTCTTTGCTGATTTTATTTCAATATTTCTAACTCTATTCGGTTTTTTATAACTATTTATTTAACTTATCAAGCAAAGTTCAGATCTCGCAACAAAAATACGCCAGAAACGTGTCTTGAAATAACCTAAAAAATTACTTTTAAGCTGTCTAAAAATAACTTTCAATACCTGAAAATTCCAAGCCAAAATTCAAACTGAGGAATGGTTATTTTTCACAAATTCCATTCTGCGAATCAATTACGAAAACAATTATCGATTAGACATTTGTGCCAAACGATTTATTTAAGCAAATACAATAGAATTATAAATCGTTTAGTGGTCATAATGATATAAGAAAATAAATTTTAATACGCTAAAAGTTATTTTAACGATTACTTCAAGAAGTGAACCGATGGTGATTTTATGTATTACATGATTTTTTTAACTCTAAAGAAGTGGTTAATAATTGCAGTTGAGTAATCATTATACGTAAAGAGAATAAGAAATAATTGAGTCACTTTAATTTTGCGTTACTCGATCGTTTTAATGTCGATATTTTTAATACAAAAATCTAATTATTTTAAAGATAAAACAAAATTGGAAATTAAATACTGAAATTTATTGAAGCATTTCTTTACTAGTTCAAATATCATTTTGATAAACTGACTAAAAGTAAAATTTAAACAAAAAATGTAAAAATATCTTAGTGGAATGCGCATTAAATTTTATTATGAGCAAAATAAGTAAGTTTAATATTCATAAATCTTCCGTGTCTCTATTTATTTTATTTTGCATGCAAAAAGGCAGGTGCATCTGTATGTAATACATCAACCAAATCAGCTGTGATTAGGGAAATACAAAATGTTTTGAGTGGTTTTTTTTTTTTTTTTTTTGTGATTCATGGATCTTTTTCGTATGACTGTTGCTTTTTATTAACTAAATTTCATGAAAGGATTACTTTTAACTAAACAGTTTATATGCTAAGTTCATGGTTAGGGAAATATGTTGGAGATAAAAAATTTTAAATCGAAAGAAACTTGATAAGAACAAGGCCTTATAGAGCATGTTATTTTAAAAACTATTTCAGTTATTTTTTCAGTGACATTACACTGATCAACGGAATAAATTAAAAGCGAGTGCGCACCGAGGCATGGCGTAGACAAAACAAAAGGAAAAGCTTTGCTTCACACAAAAAAGATACATATATGCTGTCACGGGCTTTTTTGCAGATGGTAGAATTTTTTCCTACTTTCTTGACAATTATCGTTATATTTTAGAAACTTCACTCAATATCTTTATAAATTATAGCCTATGTGTTATTCTGATGTATAAGCTATATTATTGTAAAGTTTCATCAAAATCCATTTAGTTGTTTTTTCGTGAAAGACTACCAAACATCTCTCTCCAAACATACTTTCGCATTTATAATATATATCTTGATATATATATATATATATATATATATATATATATATATATATATATATATATATATGTCGCTAGGGATGGCACAGAATAGATAACACATAATAGTAATATTCTTGGCTGATTTACGACTCGAAATGTTTTGCTAAAAAGCAGTGGTCAAACAAGCTTCGCGAAACATAATATCATCGTGAGTTTTTTATGATATAAAGGCTCATAAAATGTATGATAATTACGCGAAATAATATTAAAAAGTCTTAAAACTAAACCCTACTGAACAGTAGTCCTGCAATTATTTAGTTAAAACAATTATTTTATATATTTTATATATAACGCGATAGCGAAACGACACCGGTGGGTGTTCAGGGTAATCGAAATCCCAGACGTTCTAATATTTAAGTATTCGAAAATCGCAAGATATTGACTTACGCCATTGCTATCGTACTTCCATAAAATAAGATACGAATAAGATCACGTTAAAAATGGCGTGAAGTCTTTATAGGATAAAATAATACAGAACGGTCATCACTTTTTTAATACTTGCGTGTTCTGAATATACATGCATTCAACACTTTTTTTTAATACTCTCTTAGCAACTGCTTCTGTTTTTTATAAATGATGCGACGTGAATATGCTAAAGAGATAAGGTAAAAAAAAGTTTCACATCAATTTCGACTTTTTTTTTTTCGTTATTGTTTTATAAAATGTGTGTGTGTGGTAGGAGTTTCGAATAATAAATGGGTTATTAAATATCTATGTTCAAGAAGTAGATTTTTCTTGTCTGGGAAAGAGCTATTGATTTTTATGAGATGTTGGATTGTAATGGTGGGATTTTTTAAAGGCGCAAGTTTTTCTCGTATTATATATTTCACCTGGAAAAACATCTATTTGTTTAATCTTGTACTTGTACTTGTGTTTTGTTGTACATTCTTATATATACGATTTTGTATGCGATATGTTTAGCTTATTTATTGCCACAAATACCGTAAAATCCGGTGTATAACAAGCACTTTTAACACGAAAAATAAGATCGAAATTTACGGGGGCGCGTTATACGCCGAGTATAAAAATGATTGCTTTAATAATAATAATAATAAGATGAGAGAATAAACAAAAATTAGACTTCTATGGGGATCGAGGTACTGCTTATTTAAAACAAATGACATTCCTTATGAACTTAAAGGGTTGTTGTTGTTCTAGATGTATACTAAGTTTTTCTAAAGCTTGGAATTATATTTCGAAAAAGGCTTTAAAACAGAAAAGCATTGCACGTATATTTCAGGTTTCTTCGTAAAAAAGAGGGTTATACGGTGAATATACCTAAAAATGAAAAATTGTAGTTGTGGATAGTATAAGTGCGCTCTTAACGCCGGATTTTACATAAAATATAGTAATGTTTTAATTATTACGAAGAAATGACCGAGATATCTGAGCAAAATTTATTCCACAGAATAATCGAATCCTACTTGTGTAACATTGTAAATCGCGGTGTTTAATGTTTATTTGTTTTATTTTAAGAGAAGATGTAGATTGTGTGAATTAGCCAGCAGTCAGGCGATGTCTTAAGATTCTTGAGGCCTTGACCTCCTATAATCAACTTAAACCAAAGGTTCCCAAAGATTCTTGAGGTCTTGACCTCCTATGATCAACTTAAACCAAAGGTTCCCAAAGATTCTTGAGGTCTTGACCTCCTATGATCAACTTAAACCAAAGGTTCCAAAACTTTTTTGTTTCATAGATCTCTTGCCATGTTTTTCGATTTGGGATAGGCCCTTTCTTACCTAATACTTAATTTTTGCAAATATATCAACTTAAAAATCTTTTTGACAGCTGGTAATAGTGATATACCAGCTCTAGGTAATTTAATTTTATTTAAGTTCAAGGTAGATTTAAATTTCTAACTGTAGTGAAGTATAGTGTTTAAAACCTAAGACACACATGCTGAGTGATTAAATTAAAATTTAAGTAATACATAAAATAACTGCTACATAAAGTAACTGAGCAACAAGAGTAAATGCTTTTATTAGGAGGTATGAATCTGGTGCTTCCAAAATTGTTGATATGCTTTTCTAAACCTTACTTTAAGATCTTAGTGCCTATTCCGATCTTCTGAGCCCTATTATAATCTGACATTTGTTTTTTCTTACAAGGGAATCATATTAATTTATTGCCTACTGTGGTTTTACCATAGTGAAAGCATTCTCAAACCTAGTTCCAAAATTTGAATAAAGGGCATTTAAATGTTCAACGTTGGTTAAAACGTCATTTTCCTGGCAGAAAGTGTGTGTGACAAATTAGGAAAATTTGGGATGTCCAATATTATACTCCTTAGCTTAATTCTTGTAAGAAAGACTGAAATTATGATCCTTGTAACTGCAAATTAACCTCATTAAAATTAGTCAATAAATCTGTTATACAGGGAGATCTGGTTTCCACTTGAGTAAATTTTCTTTTAAAATTCAAGTCATACACGATATGGTTTAATGAGAGCCACTATCGTAGACCCCCATTTACACATCTTGGACTCAATTGTTTTTTCTCTGATGAAGACCTTTTGCCGGTCGTCATAGACCCCTGGGGGTCGATATAGACCACTTTGGGAATCACTGACCTAAACAGTACATAGAGTACGTTGTAAAATATTCTTTCAAACGGTAACCCGTATCGCATAAATGTGCGTCATTCACAATCTCACAAATCTAGGCCCAAGCCGAGACTGCCACCTTTCGACTAAATTATGGTTATGCTTATGGGCTTAAGTCTAGACATGGACGACGGATGTGACGTAATAATAATAGTCTTGCCGCTGTTTCCATTTGGCATATTGTTCGAAATTCCCAGTTTTTCGGAGAATTTGTTCGGTAATAGCATTTGACAATTAAAATTATTCAGGCCATGATCTTATTTTGAATTGAGAAGGATATAAAGCCTTAGGCCAGGCCCAATTGACTCATGGCTTATACCGTCCCCGCTCGCAGAGTGGTGAAGATACAGGCTTGCACTGTGATTAAGTTCTTTCATCTCAAAAGTTACAGTGGTTGGCAAAAATTCACAATTAAAATCTTATTTAATTGTGACATAGCGTGAATATAAGTCTAACATAGCGTAGGATAACGTTCATTAACTTTGATGTAAATGAGTAAGCTTGTATTTTTAAAGAGCTAACTTTTCAAATTTTTTGAGTGTTTTTTTTTAATAATCTTATTTAACAATTTCAAAAACGAAATTAAAATATGCCATGAAGCAGTTATATTTTTACATTTGCAATGGGCTCTCTCACAAGGTTTCCCTCTCATAACTAGGGGTTTTCTTTGATGTTATTAGAAGTTTAACCACCACCTTCTTACAGAGGAATCGTGATATATTAATGACAGTCGTTACACGAGGTAGGATTTATTGACTGATTTTTAATTATTATTATTATTAATTATTTATTATTAATTTCATTATTAATTAATTTATGTATTTTATTTACTTATTTTCTGTTGTTGTTGAAGAAATAGTTATATTTTATGTTGTTTGTGTTTTTATGATAAATAATGACGATGCAAAATTAAACTTAAAAAATACTCTACAATAAAATATACAATAAAACTCTTACTCTATATTATTGACCTCTGTTCTCTAACTCTACATGCAGTATCGCGGGAGTCGAATTGTTTCAAATGTGTCCTACAGTGTGGTACGCTGAATCATATTGGTAGATTGTTTTGGCACGCTACAGCTAAAAGATTGCCGACTCTGTATTGGAGTAATTTCTTCAATTTTAATTACATTTTCACTTATGATTTGTTATGATTGAGTCTCAAACATCTACATTGGGTTCAAACCGAGATTTAGAGAGAGGAGGATCTTAGGAGTTACTAATGCGAACTTCAGGGCTCATCTACATAGTTAACTTTCCCTCCGCAACATTGCTTGATTATAAGACGCCCCCTTAATGTATTCACGAGGTTTTCGATAAATATTTGCTTTCATTAAGCGAATTGTAGATACGACCCATAGATAATTTACAGTGCTCAAACTGTTTACTCCTATGACACCAAAAGCTTACTGTAGTGCCATCGGATAATTTCCATTTCTCCATCTGTGGAAAGATGCTTTAAAGCTATCCGTGATTAAAAATCATTTTCCTTTATGTTTCATATCATCATTACACGTACAAACGAAAACATTATTGCGTGTAAAAAATCAGCAGTGTTTATAGCGCAACGTGATAATTATCCGAGCACCTTCTGACCTTTTAAAAAGTTACGATCGGATCAAATAAAAACAAAAAAAGAAATAAATTTTGACAAAAGCACGAAAAACGCATAAGGCACAAGTCAAAAATGAAGCAATTAAGCATAAATTTCTATCATTCTCTGCACCTGCTCCGATCATCAAAAAATTAAATTATGCTGATGGTTACAAGGGAAAATGAGTTTTTTTTTTTTTTTATATCTGTCTTGTTTTATGTTATTAACAGACTCGTTTTTACCTGGATTAAACTTTATTATGAGGCTACATAGTATAAGTATTATGTGATATTCATAATTTTCTACTTAATTTGATGTTTCTGTGTTTTTTTAGCGAAAATGTTTATGTAATCGTATGTTTTTTATGTGTCAGCAGGTGTGCTTTGTTTTTTGGTTTTTTTTTAAAAAATGATGGAAATAAATTCTGTTTCGTAATGGTCCAGCTATTGACGTGAGGAGTCAAGTAATAAATATATGGAAGTTAATGAAAACTAAGATAATAAAGCAAATTGTGTATCTAAAAAATGAATGTCAGGTTAGATTAAATAAATGCTTTTTTGATAAATAAAGGTTTTTTTACAAGAAGATGCTTCTAATTTTTTTTGGTACTTTTCCATTTCGCCAGCGCAGGCGATAATGTCGCCAAAAAATGATACAACCGACGCCAAACGGAAGATTCCCTTGGGTAAACTTTTACCACCACAATTTCTAAGTATAAGACGCGTTTTTTTCCCCCTTCTTATTAGTTACATCTCTTTCCTGATACATGTAAAATGGATGAAAAACGAATGAGAACTAAAATTGTCATTTTTTTTATGTGTATTTTGTGTGTTCGCCTATAAAACCTACTTGGCGAGATTTGCGCCAGCAAAACAAAAAAGTACCGTTTTTTTGGTTTTTTTTCTCTATTTTATTGAATGAAAGAATACTTTAGCTTTTTAAAAATATTGATAACAAAAGTATACAAGTAATCATTTTCTCAGATATATCATAAACCACACACATTCTAAAGAAATTAACATAATTATTTTCGGTATTTTTATAAGAAAAGATCTATTATTGTTTTTCTCACTAAAAGAGTTAGTTTTTAATGCAATAAATATCGAAACATATCTACCCAAAAGAAACGTACCTTGGGAGTGGGCCGGGGTTATGAGGAGAGAAAAAAATTATTAACTGTAATCTACCTATGAAGAAAAGACGTTCTATGGCATGGAGATCAGAAGAAAAATTGTTTTAAAAAATAATTTTAAAATTAATTATTACCACAAAAGGGATGAATTAAAAAAAATGGAAGATTTAATTTTGATTAGATGACTATGGACTCAAAATAAATTTATTTTTCATCAATATAAATAATCAATAACGATAGTGATTGATAACATCGTCGAACCAGTTCGTTCCAAGCTTTTTTTTTTCATCTTCCGCTTTATCGCGGACAGCTTATCGGATCGTGGCTGACTTTGTCACGAGTTCGAGCCCAGTACCACTAAAGACCCGCCATGTAGGGCAGCGATGTACGCTAAATCTGTCGAGAGCTGAAACGTCCTCCCTTTGGTGTGGTGTGGTAGTTAGGAGAGGGGGTGCCAGCTCAGATGTCGTCCACGTCACTTGACCATGGTTCAAAATTACGTGGTCTGTCGCCAAAAGCCCTCGTGTAGCTGAACAGTGCGACGTTAATATTCACTCACTCTTATCGCGGACATAAATTTCGGCAGCAGATTTTTAAAAATTCAATAATTAAGATAATAAAGAAGCTGTTAAATGATGTACATGATTTTTTTTTCTTGCAACTACCGTATTTACTTGAATCTAAACCTCTCACCAAATTCTCAAAATGTTTTTGAGAAAACATGTTGTCATCGACTCTAAGCCGCCGCATCCCGCAATTCTCTACACGTTTTTGAGAAAAAAATAAAAATTGTGTAAAATGGTCACCAAAATATCCAATGCTTAAGAAACTTTTTAAAAAAAATTTAATGAGAAATAAAATATAAGAACTTAAAAATTTATTTATTTTACCAGTATTATAAAAACTTTCAAATACATACATGAACCTATAATTACTTTGTAAGTATCATGTTTCGAAATTGACTCGTCACTTTCAATGTCAGAATAGGTGCCTGCGTCGCCATTTTCCAACATGATGTCGTCTTCCGTGCCATCCAATGCATTTGTTATGTAACATTTTTTCAAAAGAATATAATATAGAAAAATGTAAAAGATGAATGTTTAGGTGATTAAAAGAAAGCGTATACAAAAAATATCCTTAATAAGGGCAGACAACGATGCTTAGGATTAACTGCGGAATGGGATAAATCATCGATGCAAGTAGCCAGAATGGGCGGCTACATTTTTTCCTTTTGAAAGGGGTGGAAACTCAATTTCCTCCGACCAACAAATGTTCTGCTTTCGATTCCAAGACGCACATGATTTTCAGTAGCATTAACACTGGAAAAAAAGTGGGGCTTAGAATCGAATAAATGCGTTTATTTAATAGATTACTTTTTCATCACACTATGTTGAAAAGTACTAAAACATCTGTTTTTTCTTAACAAAAATTATTTTGACTTTTTAAAATTCAAAAAAAGTTCAAATACCTATACTTTGTTCCCCTCGTAACAGTACTTAACGTAAAAAATAATCTTATTTTGTTTTCACTTTCTTCTATAAACAAGACAGCATCTTTTTCGCATTGGTAGATTTTGAAATTCTGAAAAAAAGGTAATTTTTTTTTATCCACTCTAACACACATACTTAAATATCATTGTAATCAAAGATTTATTGTGTTGATTTGAACATTTTGAATCAGTATATTAAAAATATTTTCCGTTGTATTAAATAAATAATTTTCTGGAATGAATAAGGATTTGTTCCCAGATGCCTTGATCAAAATCAAATGAGACTGAGAAATAGGGACAAAAATTGATTCTGTGTAAGATTCGACTGATGAAATATGTATCAAAGCCCCTACGTCTTTTAAGAACATGTACATATTTCGACATATGTACAGGTCTCTATGCGTATCTTTTTATTCCTGTTCTTCACAGCAGATATATTAAAAAATAATGAAATGCATATGCATAGTCTTAAATCTGCGCTTTTGATTTGGAATATAGCGTCTGTTTTTGTTATTGTAAATAAATAAATTAGTAATCATCTGTGTGGAAAGAACGTGTATTTAGAACGTGAAATTAATTCAAAGTTTAATATTTCGGATTCAAAAATGAATATTGTGGAAAAAGTTAGTATAGATTTCCTTATTTTGATTTACTAACTTTTACATTCAAAATCGCTGATTTTGCTGCATTGTGCTTGAAATTAATAATGGCTTCTAAATTTTTGAAAAAAATTATATTTATTTGGTCATTAATAAGGCTTGAAGAATGGTATTAAATGTTTTTACTATTTCTTAAGTTTCTTTTGAAACTGATTCGTGTGGCTGTGCATGATCTTAAAAAATATTAAATTTAAAAAATATATATTTATTCTATTTTACATGAGTTTAAAATACGATAATAAGGTAGGATGATTTTAAAGTAAAATAATTTTTAATATAAGACAATGAGATAATTTTAAGATAAAATAACTTTTTAGAAAATTTGAGCCATATTTTTACTATTGTGTGAAATAACAGATCACTTGTGATTCAATTTTTTTAGTATCATTTGTGATACTTCTAGTTATTGTGTGATATGCTTGGTTGAGGAAAAAGAAAGCCATCAATTTTTCGGTAGATTGCTGTAGTGATTGATATCTCGTAAAGTATTGATCAAACAATATCAGATTTATGCTCGTTGGAAAGGTGACATTTCGCTCTAATAAAATTCTTTTTTCTGTTTCATGTTTGATCCATTTAATTGTGAGTTACGGGGTGTTAAAAATTTCAAATCAACAAAGAGAAAATTCGGTACATTTTACAGTTTTTCTTTGATAAAGCCGAAAATGCGAGCCAGTCGGATGAAATTGTGAATGGTGTTTATGGTCCCGATACTGAAACAGCCAATAACGTATAATTTTGGTTTCGTCGATTCCGTTCAGTTACATTTGCCGTCGAAAATGTCAATAAAATCTCAAAGATGATCGGAGTTGACCGGCATGTTAGTGGTCGTAGCATCACCCAAGAGCTAAAGATCGACAAAAAAAAAAAAAAAACAGTTTTAAATCATTTGAACACAAAGATGGATTCCAAAGTCGTGACACGCTTAATGCGTGGACAAGCTGGGCTCGGGCCCAGCTTGTCCATGCCTTGAAACGTTCCTGTGTGTTGCTACTGGTAAATTAACCAACAATCGTTCAATTGGTTCTTTGAATATTTTTATAAACACGAAAATGAATGTAAGTTCAATGAGAAATACAAAGTTCATCAAACAGGAGAAAAAAAGTTATAATGTAATTAAAATAAAAATCGAACACGCACACAAGTACACACACTTTGAGCGGCAAATTAATTTGCTGAAAAGCAAGCAGTTTTTAGTTTCAGTTAAAATACAATCTTCACAGGACAACAGATGCGTATGGATTGCCAAAAAACCAGAGTCAAATATTATCCCTTTACTAATTATCAAGACTTCACCGACAACGAATGCTTAAGGCTCACGTAAACAAGAGATTAACTATTCTTCGCACTCACACCAAAACATATTAGTCTTTTTAAGATTAAAAATGACATCATAAACGAAAAACAACCCTTCCACGCACAATATAAACTCTAGAAGACACTAAATGAAAAAAAGGGGATTAAATGGGATTTTTACCGCGACATCTAAAGCCATTCACATTTGTCCACTCTTCGCCACTTTACATACACTTCCACAGCAGTCACATCGCCTTTACGCTACTCTAATACCATTTGCATATTTAACGGTTGCTGCCTCTCCCCCCGTACTTATAGCTTATCGGCTTTACGAGCCATGGTGTATGATTATAATATATTCGATCACTTCTATAACCACCTGCCGATGTGATTCTTTTTTTTTATGAACCATGCAACCATTTTCTACCGCGAGATGTATATCACCAACCAAATGACCTCGATTAGTCCATGCTTTTGACAGCGGGGAAGAAATGATTGCATTATTTGGACTAGTCCAATTAAAAAAAGAAATGATATCAGCGTGGAAGATAAGAGATGTGCCCATGGAATAGTGATCCAGGTTCGCTGGATTTAAATTTAAATCGAAACTATCTGGGTGGTTCTCTGGGTTAATGAGCAAATAGATGGAAAATGCTGCACGAGGCTCTTCTTGTGGTATTGATTCTAGGGTGGTTTTTTGTTGTTGTTTGTTTTTGAAAAGTTGGGAGATTGTTGTCTATTGATTTATGGAATGGTGTTAGTTTTGGTTTTTTATTTGGTTATTGCTTCGGTAGTTACTCTTGTTTTGGATTTGATGAGTGTGTTTTGGACGTGGCTCTTTTTGATTTTTGTTTTTTGGGTTTTATTATGTATGTTAGTAGTGTTTGAATATTTGAGTTTTATTTCTTTTATTCGTATAAGTCCTGAGTTAATTTTTGATGTGTTTTTCTTTTAAAGAAATTGAACTATGTTTAAGTAGTTTATGAATGTTTTGTTTGGGTTGTTGAATTTTAGCTTAATTTTTTGTGCATTAATTTTGATTTTACATATATTTTTGTTGTGTTTAACAAAACAATACGTAAGAGTTTTTTTTTTTTGAGTAATTTATGAATTTCAAATATGAAATGAAAAAAGTAAACTAAGTTTTACAGATAAAGCTGAAAAAAATGTTGATCTTATTTCCTTGGGATTTCTGAATTTTATTCATATTTTAGGCAACTTGCGGTTGCGAATTTATTTAAATTTTTCCTTCATATGAAATTTTTTCACATGTATATATAAACTTTTATTTAAAGTTATGAACTTTGAAAATGTAAAATAATTCAGTTATAATATAGGTAAAATATATAGATAAATCATAAGTAGAAAAAGTTTTTATCATATGTGCTGATTACTTTTATTTAGCATGTGTATAATAAAAATACTATTTTATACAAATATGCAATTTAAACAAAATTTAAAGGGGGAAAATTTAAGTAGAAATGATGTTAATTAGAAAAAAAAATATTTCATTTTTTATCAAGATATTCTTTCAATTCTTCTATTAAAAATTTTTTAAGAATCTTAGTGTGAAGTTTGTCTGTGCCTAAGTCTTTTTATTACTAGCTGAAGGACCCGTTCTTCGCACGGGTTAATTTTTTAAAAATAAAAAAAAATATTATTCTTGATATATATTAGCTGAATTGTAAGGAGAGTAAAATCAAAATATAGAAAAATGTCAAATAATATTTTAATGAATGCATTTATTATTTATCTGTAAAGGCCCTTAACCCCTAGTAACGACTCTTAGGGGTTGATTTTCACAAAATACTTTTTGTAGCGTATCGCTACTCCATGAAATAAATGCGCCTGTTAAGTTTTACGTCTGTGGATCTAATAAGTCAAAAATGGGAATATTTATCTATAACTCACAACGCCCCTTGGAGTTCGATTTTCGCTAAATCCATTAGTGAATCTTTATTCCATGAAAGGAACGTGCCTACAAAATTTAAAGTGTATACGTCTAATAGTTCAAAAACAGGAATGTTTATCTACAACGCCCCTTAAGCCCTCGCAAATTGTGATAATCTCTATTGGGTTTCTAAGCATAAGTTTGCTAAAAGTAATGATTTTTAAACAGGCTTTTCCATTTTAATAAACTGAATTAAATAATTTTTAAAGTCTGAAAGTTTATGGACGAATTAAAAAAATGCAAAGCATGAAGGTTTTTTGTAATAATTTCTCTTTCACAGTGTGATATTCCCCCCCGCCTCGGGTGAACATCTCTTTGATTATCAGCGTGAGCTAGAGGTGTAGGATTAACGGAAGAATTAGAAGCATACATTATCTTAATATGACTTTATAAAGATATTTAACTTAATCCTTTAACAAATTAGACTATAATAATATATGAGAGAATATATACGGTGGCAAAACACACACAATATATATATATATATATATATAATACCGAATTAACCTCACCCGGATCACTATCAATAACTGACTCGCCTAAACTCAATTCCAATACTATCACAGATCCTAATATTAAATAGTGAATCCTACCTTGCCGTAGTTTGAGTAACGATCATAACGATCTTAGATGAAGCCTTGTAATTACTCGAGTGCAATGATATGCACCTTGACTCAATGGATCTCTATCACGTATAATTTCTACTAGTCGCCACGTAACGTTTTCCAAAACTTCTTCACTCTTGAACCACGGATTATGTTTACATTCCTCAAATTGCCATCCCGCTTACTCTAAGTTCTGATATTTAAAAGCTTCCTAATTTGCATCTTTCTTTCATGCTTCACTTCTTGGATTTCTTTGGAAAAGATTTGCCATTAATTCTGGCCCCAAAGAACCCAAAGGACATGTTAAAGAACAGACGCGTGAGCCCGCCACAAGAAAAAAACCCAGAATAATACTTGAGTGGGAAAGAGGAAAATATGAATCAGTTGACTACTTATTTTTTTTTTAAGAGAATGATTTATTTTGCTTCGAGTGTACTAATCCCATATATGAAAATGAAGATAGTGTCAGGAAGGCTTAACATTCTGACATTGATTAATGTACTTTTATAAAGCAATCTGCCTTATAACAATTCGTTTAAAAATCGATAATTCGAAATTATTATTCCCTTTTAAATATAAAGACATTTCTCAACAAATTTCTCCCAATACACCATACTTTCATTAACTCATGGTCTTTAGTCCCATTCGACCCATTACTACAAATAGCCTCTTGCATATTTTAAATCCAAACCCATTCCGACTCATAACAAATACCTTAAAAAATGAATTTAAAAAAATCGCTTGATGTTGCTTTTATCGAATAAAACCGGCGGAATAATTTAACGTAAATGACTTTTTAAAAAACACAATAAAAGTGAGTAGGACTCTACTCACAGGAACTCGTAAAGAAGCCTCATTAACTGTAGCTGGAGGGTTGAAAATGACATAGGCTTTAATTGCGTATCTCCACTGTATCTCCCCTGCATAATGAAGTCTTGAATTAACCAACAGTGTATCGTGTCCATGGTACAAATTAAAAGGGGGGAAATATAGGGTCATCAGATCCTTTTCTAGAAAAATTAAAACAGGCTATTTCTTTTCTTTTATTACATTTTTTTAGTAAAATAAATGGATTTTTCTATTTTTTTTTTCAACTTTTCGTTTGAAAAAAGGGTTTCAGGCAGGCGACAGGGTAACAGAGTATAGTTTCCGTTTTTGTATTTTTTCAGGCATTAATCATTGACTAAGAAGTAGTTTCTTTGCATTTTTTCCCAGCAATGACTGATTTTATCGTTTTTTTTTATGTGGTTGAACAGATTGGAATGTTAAAAATTGTTGACTGAGGAAAATTGTTCCTCTGTGTCCGCCTCCAAATTTTGTGAGTTTTGTTGCCATTAATCTTTTCTTGTTGCTAATGTACATTTGTGCGGTGCATTATACTAAAAGCGTTATATATTGATTCTTTCTTTTTGTTTATTATTATTTTTACTGAAAAGTAAGTGTTGCGTATTGCTTAACCAAACTCTTAAGGTATCCGACTACGTTCGGAACCGTGATTTTGCAAAGCGCATAAATGGATAATTTTCATGATATTTAGTATCACTTAGTTTAGACTCTATGCATAAAATTGTTATAAGAACATTTTGACAATTTTATTTAAATAATTTATACAATAATTTATAAATAATAAATACAATAATTTATTTAAATATAATATTTTCGCAAAAAATTAACTTAAAATAATCTTTATTTCAAATGTTCTCCCTTTGTGAAAAATGCTTCTATTATAATAATATTTTGCCTGTATATAGATCAGACCTCTCTAAAGAAGCTCAACTAGAATTTTTGAAATATATAACTTAGAAGTGGGTTTATTCATATTTTACGACAACAGAGGGGAGCAATTTTAAGGAAAAAACGCCAATAATTATTTCAGTTGATGGTAACTCTGAAAATAATGTGATTTTTTCAAAAATTCTAGTTGAGCCTCTGTAGAGAGGTCTGAGCTATATACAGGCAAAAGATTATTATAATAGAAGCATTTTTCACAAAAGGAGAACATTTCGAAAATAGGTTAATCTAAGTTAATTTTTTGTCAAAATATTATATTTAAATAAATTTTTTTATCAAAATGTCCCCTTAAAACAATTTTACGCATGTATTCTAATCTGAGTGACACGAAATATCATGAAAATTATCCATTTATGTGCTTTTTTAAAATCACGGTTCTAAACGTAGTCGGATACCTTAAATAGCTATATTCTCACAGTACTAATTATAGTCCTTCGTAAGTACTATTTTGTATGATTAGTATTAGTAAATTTGGGTTTAGGTTCAATGAAGTTTCCTTTAGTGTAACAGTTATTTATTTAATCTGTTAAATTACACAAAGACAACACATATCATTAACAAAAATTAAATGAGCATAAATGGTTTTTCATAGCGTTTACATTTTCTGCTCACCTAGCCTTTGCTGAAGATTGGTGGTCGTTAGAGAACGCTTGATGCAATCAGTTACACAGTTATTATGACAAGAGCTGTTACACTTTCCTGAAATATCCGGCATTAAGTATGACGATTTGTAACACAAAAAGCGTTACTATAATACAAAATAAATTTTACAAATTTATTTTTTTAAGTTGATTGTATTAAAAAAGTTATTCTGTATTTCAATTATTAATAATAATCAAATCGAAATGTGTAGAAAATACCCAATTCTAACTCAAAAATATATTAAATAGAATTTTCGAATGTAAAAATTCCCTCGCACATGAATTATACAATACTATAAATATAAATATGTAATTTATTATTCAACTGGTTTCTATCCAAGCTTCCTGCAGGCACAATGACATATCCTTGAATACTGCAGTGGTTAAAACCCCGGAATAATGTACGAAATCTCCAGGAATAAATTTTCAGGGGCCTCATACTTCAGGAATATTTCTGAAAAAGATTGTCCCGCAGCGAAACAAAGCACTTTTCCCGCGAGGCATCGAAATATCGAATAAAGATGACAAATTGCCAGTGTCACCTACTCCAACTCCACAAGCGACAAATACACATAGAGTCTATAAATCACAAAAGACTCCAAAACCACAATTTTTTGTTTGTTATGTTTTTTTCCCTTCCACTGCAGTTTGGGGTATAAATTGATCTGGATTGTTTTGTGATAGCCTTAAGTTCGTGTAGTTTGGAAAGGTTTTTTGTTTCATTCCGTTCTGAAAATAGAAGGGAAAAAAATTGGTGGAATAGAAAAAATCGTTTGCTGTAAAAGTGGATATTGTTGAATGTTTTGTTTTATTCGATGTTATATAAGTAAAATGTGTTTTATGATTTTTTTTCTTTGGGTTTGAAGTAAAAACAAACTATAAAAACATTCTAAAAACACTTTGCTTTTAACGTATGGAACATATGATTTTAACATATTAAATTATTTAAAAAATTGCTATTTCAATTATGTGAACAGCCTTGTAATATACTTAAATATTGTTGAAAAGTAGAGCATGTAAACAAAGATAAATATCTAAATTAAACACTTAAAGGAAATAGTACAGTTGCCACTTAAAAGTAATTGATAGAGAGAAAGAGAGAGATTAATATATTTATTTTCAAAATAAGTACTAAAGTTATATACTTATTATGTCTTCTTTACTAAAAAGTAAACTATTTTGCTGCAATAATTTCTGTGTTTATAAATATGTACAAAAATACTGTTTACTTAAGAAGAATATTGTAAACTGTGTAAAAATTATCTTCCGCAATTTCTATTCTGTTCTAATTTATTTTTAATTCATATTTCTATTTGTACCCAAACATTCACAAACTTTATCTTCTTTTCTAGGTAAGAACAATGTCCAAGCAATTATTTTGATTATTAGTCATTAAGAAAACTACAAGAGGTGAGTAACTTCCGATTGTTAAATTGCTTTTTCTTAAAATACAGGGATTGATTGCAATTCAATTGCAGTTTCTAATTCCTGTCCGAGTAATTATGGTGCAATTTTCATCAGATAAAGTCACTCTTCCGTCTTTTTGATATTTTAAAGACCTCCAAAAAGCTTTATTTCCCACAGGTACCCGCACAAAGATACTTTTTTTTATTTTCTGACCTTCGAATTTTTGTCTTTTGGGAATTTTCTCCTGCGATCTGATTCGGACCACACAGAGAGGATAATTATAGTATGGTTTTACAAACGCAGAATTACGGATATTTGATTGCTGTACATTCCAAGCTTCTTTTTTTCGGTATACACCCCTTGAATTCTTACGTTCTTATATCAGATGTCAGTGTACGGTTTGTGCAATAATTTTGCAACTTCAGGGGGAAATGTTGGAAGCATTCGTATTACCATTTGAACCGTGAATCAAATTATTGTTATTTATTTTAAAGGTTATTTACGGACTTTTTTACCGAAAATAATGAAAGGGCAGAGACGTTGTAAGACGTAAACGAGCAGGAGCAGAACAGCCTAAGGCAGGGATGGTCAAACCGTGGCACACGTGCCACAATGTGGCACCGTGAAGTTGTAACAGTGATGCGCGAAGACATACTGAAAACTTTTTTAAATTGTGCAAAGATTAACCATTTTTGATTAGAAATTAAAAAATGAACCATTTATAAAAATTAAAAATTCTGGAAAGATAAGTAACCATTTTTTTTTCTTACAATTTTTTTAAAGTGGGATTGTTTTAGACAAAAAAAAAATCTCAAAAATTGGATCAAAGTATGTTAGTGAATAGATATTTTCAGATACGAACATAATAAAATAAATATCACTCAAAACTAGCTGATGTGCGCCTATAATAACCTAATTTGTGTGCATCTGCAAGAGCTAATCCTATATATCCCCTAATATCCCTTGCTAAAAAAAGTAGTAATTCAAAAGCCACATTAAGGTATCCGACTACGTTCGGAACCGTGATTTTTCAAAAGCATATAAATGGATAATATTTATGATATTTAATGTAACTTAGATTAGAAAATGCATATAAAATTATTTTAAGAATAGTATTACAATAAAAAATTATTGAAGTACAATATTTTGACAAAAAATGAACATAGAATTACCCATTTTCAAAATATTTTCCTTTTGTGAAAAATGCTTCTATTATAATAATATTTTGCTTGTATATAGCTCAGACCTCTGTACAGAGGTTCAACTAGAATTTTTGAAATATACTACTTATAAATGGGTTTATCCATGTTTAAGGGGACATGGTACGATTTACACTAAAATTTTTAATTTAAGAATTTTCAAAATTTTTTTGGTTGCCTCCAATGTGCGTATACTATGTAAAACAGGTTTTATACTCAAAATTTCGTAAAAGGCTAACCATTTAATTTTTTTAAGGAAAAAACTTAAATTTTGGGAAGTGATTTTAAAATGCTACTCCTCCTACAAAAATTTACATACACGCATGAAATTTAGTTAACAAGTACATCAAACCATGTGTAACAAAAGTTGGTATGGGTTTTACAATAACATGATTGGTATTCATGCAATACTTCTTTTTATGAAGGCTTATTGAAAATTTCTTAGAAAAAGTATGAATTCTGAGTTCAATTATTTTTTAAAAAATAAGTATTGCTTTGATTCAAAAATGCATACCAACTTTTGTTACATGTACTATTAGCAATAGGTAAAAAAAAATTCAAAGCATTAGGCACAATAGAAAAAAAGCCTTAGCATTTTAAATGAAGACAAACCAGTTATTTTATCTTTCTGAGATAAGACCGTTTAAAGTTTTGATTTCCCATAGGAATGTGAATAAAAATTAACATAAAAGTTATAATAATTCTGCGTTTTTTAAGTTTAGAGATTTCAAATTTTCTGAGGTTAAAAAAATATCTATAAAGAATAATTTTTAGGCTAAAAAAATTAGATTTGATTTTGTGACCGATTTTTGTCAATTGAATCGTACCGTGTCCCCTTAACGACAACAGAGGGGAGAAATTTTAAGAAAAAACCGCCGATAATTGTTTCAATTGGTTGTAACTCTGAAAATAATGTGAACTTTTCAAAGCTCATAGTTGAGCCTCTGTGCAGAGGTCTGAATTATATACAGGCAAAATATTATTATAACAGAAGCATTTTTTACAAAAGGAGAACATTTTGAAAAAAGGTTGTCCTTAAAACAATTTTATACATGTATTCTAATCTGAGTAACACTAAATATCATGAAAATTTTCCATTTATGCGCTTTTTTAAAATCACGGTTCCGAACGTAGTCGGATACTTTAAGTAAGTACTGATAGTTTAATAATTGTTTTGAATTGAATGATTCAAGTTCCTCATTTTTATTTTATAGGTAACCTAATTGATTGCACTTGTAAAAAGTTTATTAACAACAAAAACTATAAGTTTGTATTTTCGTCTTACTTATTATATTATTTTTAAATTGTGACTACATAGACTTGCATTAAAGGGTATGCTATTTGCGTAAAATTACCATAATAAATCTATAAGTAACATTTTTACACTTTGCATATTTGTTTGTTGGAGAAGTTGGAAGTGGCATGCAAAATTATTTTTTTTTATCAAACAGTGGCACTCTTCCCAAAAAGGTTGGCCACTCTTGTACTAGGAAGTCAAACTGGAGGGGGCGGGAGGGCTTGTCTCGTTCTCTTTTAGTTCTCTATAAGATTATGATTGGAATAATTTTAATTCTCAAATTATATTTTTAGAAGTTTGAGTTTGCGTGCAATCCAGTGTTATACTTTAAAACCTGGGACTTCTCTCTCTCTCGGGGGATTATATTATCCGAATCCCGATTTTGGGTTTTGATCCCGGAATCAGGATTGGACTACTAATGAAAAATACTTACACATTAGCAGAGTTAACATAATTAAAAAATTAGTTTAATATTATTATTTATTGAAACAAATAAAAACAAACCTTAATTCATCATTAAAACAAATAAAGATTGAATTACCAATTACCGTAAAATCCGGCGTATAACGCGCACCTATACTTTCAGGCTGCATCTCTTAATTTTAAGGTACATTCGCCGTATAACACGCACTCCCTTTTTTACGAAGGAACTTGCAATGTAAAGGGTGTTTTTTTAGAGGTATAGAACTTTTTAATTGCAATAAAACAACGATGTATTATTCGATTGACATGATTTTTTCTTATTCCAAAGATAATCTTGTGGCATTACATTTTAAATAGGATTTCTGGCATAGGACTGCCACGGCTGGCTTCGGATGGAGTCCAATCTGACGTCCAATTTTCGATGACTTTTTTTCCAACATTTGTGGCCGTATATCGGCAATAACACGGCGAATGTTGTCTTCCAAATGGTCAAGCGTTTGTGGCTTATCCGCATAGACCAATGACTTTACATAGCCCCACAGAAAATAGTCTAGCGGTGTTAAATCACAACATCTTGGAGGCCAATTCACAGGTCCAAAACGTGAAATTAGGCGGTCACCAAACGTGTCTTTCAATAAATCGATTGTGGCACGAGCTGTGGGACATGTTGCGCCGTCTTGTTGGAACCACAGCTCCTGGACATCATGATTGTTCAATTCAGGAATGAAAAAGTTAGTAATCATGGCTCTATACCGATCACCATTGACTGTAACGTTGTGGCCTTCATCGTTTTTGAAGAAGCATTCCACCAGCCCATAAAGCGCACCAAACAGTCAGTTTTTCTGGATGTAACGGTGTTTCGACATACACTTGTGGATTAGCTTCACTCCAAATGCGGCAGTTTTGTTTGTTGACGTAGCCATTCAACCAGAAGTGCGCTTCATCGCTAAACAAAATTCGCATATGAAAATCGAGAACACCGGCACTCTCGTTTTGGGCCCATTCGACGAATCTACGCCTTGCTTGATCCTTGCTTAAATCCTATTTAAAATGTAATGCCACAAGAGGTTTGACTGTAGGTTTTTTAGAGGTTTGACTGTTTTAATTTTGACTGTATTAATTTTGTACCACTTGAAGATGTTTGTTAAAATAAAAGTAAACAGAATAAAATGTAGCTATTTCCTCAACAAAAATAAAAGAATTAAAATTGTACATATATTATGCATTTTCAAACATATTTATATATATTAAAATTAGAAATGGACAATATAAAAAATTAAGTATTTCCCTTCATTATAGTTAAATAAAAATTTTAACGCGCGAACCTAATCCTTGCCCCGCTTTACTTTCATATCGCAAAATCAGGGGTATAATGTGTGACTTCTAATTTTGACACGATTCTCAGCATTCAGTTGTAAAACAATTTCTTTGCGGTCTTGAAATATTTTTCATAAAAGGGCAGATTTTTTACTTAGACATGTAGAACTAAGGAATTTTCCCTCTTCAAACAATTAAATCTCCCCAGCAATGAAATTCAATAATTTACAAAATAGATGTAAGTTTATTTTTAAATTTATCTTTCAGACTTTTTCGTAATCCTGTAAATGTCAGTGGCGTAACGTATGCCTCCGCATCGCGGTTGGACCCAGGATTTTAGAGGGCCCCAAAAGTTATGGCTAAAATACGGTTTAGGGCCCCAAACCTGACTTCTCAGGGGACCCTAATATTCTCCGTTACGCCATTGGTAAATGTCCATAATTCTGAAGATGTTTGTCAAATAACTTCCATTACAAATTTATAAACTCCCATCCGCTCAAAAATAGACAAATTTATATAGCGCAGATTGCCACATGTGGCACGCGCGCCATAGTTGTAGGCCCCTGCTCTAGCTATTCTAGATAAAAATTACGAAGTGAGTTTTTGCTTTCTCACATTCCCACTTCCTCCAATCTGACCAGTATAATTTAAATTGCTTCGCTCACAAGTAACACGGACAATTAGCACCATTGATTCACAGCTTTCACTTAAAAGGAACCCAAAACAAAGTAATTAATTTTTAAACTTCTTTCCGAAACATTGCAAGCACTGCAATTTAAATTGCTAATTTGGGGTCTCGATACAGGTATCTTTCTTCTCTCCTCCTGCATTACGGTTGGTATTACGGGCCGTATTAGCTCAAGTAATAGAAACCTACTAACAATCATTAACGAGGTCGAAAAATTCCAGTCTCGAAGACCCCCCCCAAGTGTTATGCGAATACAATTTGCAATTCTTTGCAGTCCCAACATTAGTTAATTATCCATTCCTTTATATACACCTCCCCAAAATAGACTTATCTTTCCCGCCATGGCTGATAGGGGCTTCCTGTGGGACAAAGAGATTCCCTTTCCTTTTTCGTGATCTGCTAAATTTGCAAACAGTTTTCAATTAAGCTCTTGGATGTGGTGGGGGGGGATATAGCATTGCTTCTGTTTGCCCCTAATGAAGTTTTAATTCATGCCCTTAATTCTTTTGTGTGCTTCGATTCAATTAGGATGTTTTTTAATCTCGTGTGCTGTTTCCCAGTCCTGTTTCGTTTGAGGTGCGGGATAAGAAAGTAAAAATTGCATTAATGCGCATGCGTCAGGACTCGACAATATAAATTACGGTTAAATCGGTAAGCTTTTATTTTAGATTTTATTTCATTTAAGGATTTATATCAATTTGTATCATTGATTCGTGATAGATATATTCTATTAAATCGAATTGTATATATATAAATTAGCTCAAAAATAAGTTTTGGAAAGCAATCATAATTTGTTTGTTAGCCATTACTTTTTTTAAAAAAATATTGTAAGTGATGCTTAAAACATATACGAAAGCGTTTTGAGATTCATATTTTGAAATTTCATTTCTACGCCTTTTCATGTTATTACGAATTTTGTGTAAAATAATGTAAATCATTTGTATTTGGATGTGTAATGCCTTTATATTACTCAATGTTATTTTATGTTAAAATTATAGTTTTCGCACACAAGCAACGCCATTCCTTACATTATAATGGTGATTCAATAGAAACTTGGCGAAATCTTGGGGATAGAGCCAAGTTGGCATCATTTTTGGTGACCATGTTGTTGTCTTGGTGACCACTTTTAGCGAGTTCGGGACCCTATGGATTCTTCTGAAAATTAGTGCAGAAATTTACTAATTTTACCATCTATGACGCAATCGGATCTTTCTCGAAGAATCTGCGAAGCCTATAAATAGGGAGACTCTAACCAAAACTGAGTTAGTAGTATTTTTACCAACGATTATTAGTCTTGTCTTGGCCGTTGAAGAGTCAACCAGCGATTAGTAAGACGAGCGAGTGCTTGTGAATAGTCTAGTTTTTTTTTGTATTTTAGACACCGATAGTTGTGTGTGAGCGCTGTAGAAGGTGTGAAGACCTTCTGATATTTATTCTGCGAATTTTGCAGCGGAATCCTGTATTTGAAGGATTGCTTTCCCTACAATAAATTTCCATCACTCCTAAAGAGCTGTCTTGTTCTTTGCGAGTGATTTGCATAAAATCCTCGAAGCCCAATTAACGCAATAATATCGATATTCTGGTATGAGGATTTTCACAAAAGAATCAGTTTTCTTTTTCTTTTTTTAAATAGCTTCATTACAAAAGGAAAATATTGTTCTATTTAAAAAAAAATTGAAGCTGTTATTTTTGTTGTGGAGAGTAATTATTGGTTAGTATCCCCTCATAACATTTTAGTGGAAGAATCCAAACGTACTTAAAAAAATCTTTATCTTCAACATAATAAGTATTTGCAAAAATTCAACCGTTCTTGAAGATGCAAATTTACTATTGAAATAACATCACACATGCTGTTAAGATAACCTGAATCGTTAATCAGTAAAAAACGTGTATAATCCAGAATATAAATGCACAGTGGCGCACACAAGGGGGGGTTCGGACCCCCCTCCCAAAGCTCTTAATTATTTTCCGATTGATTATAATTCTAAGTACATAGTACGTAAAATTTAATTAAGTATTTGTTATTACTGATTAATTTTTTTTAATTAATGCTAATTATTTATTCAATAATTAGTTTTTTACTGTGTTTTGTTCCTGAAAATCGACAAAATCAAAAGGAGCATGATACAAGAATGGTGAACTTTCGACCCTGAACCCCCCCTTGAAAAATTCCTATGTGGGCCACTGTAAATGCATTATAGCGTTTATGATAGTGCAACATATGAAAATAAACATCTGACATGATGTACCATAGCAAATTGTGAAGTACACTTTACACTTCGTTGTACAAGTTCGACAAAGGCGATACTGATTTATAGTGTGTCATAGTATCCGCCAATTTTAAGGGGAGGGGGTTGCAATAAAGAACATCACATGTCATCAAAGACTTCGAAAATTCGAGAAATGCAACAAACACTGTTAAGACCAAGCAAGGTTTGGTCATTCTGTCGCGATCCGGATGTCACGGATGTGGGAGGGTTCGAGGAAGAGAAGCAGACATGATTTTAGAATAACCAATTTTATTCAACATTTAATATTTTACGAAATGCGCTTTTATAACTTAGCTTTGGGAGCAATAAAAACTTAACCCAAAAACAGATAACTAAATTATCAAAACCACTTATCTTGATTAAAGCTCCTTGAATGATTTTTCTTGAAATCTAAAAGTGTGGTCAGCTCCAAGTTTGGTTAACCTTAAACAAGTCATTAAAAACAGTTCGAATTGAACCATGCCAGAACTAGCTGAAGCCTTCCGCATTCATCGGACAGTACTCGAAAGGCTGCTGGGAGCATTAGACTCCACCAAAATGTTTCATGAATTTCATCTTACAACAAATCAACGGGATGGGAGAAACTCTACTTGTAATTTCTTGCTCCCAATCCAAAACTGAGATTCATGAAATAGATTGAGATTGGAGATCGGAGTATATTATGCACCATAACGTACAGTGGTTGCATTCTGAACAGTATGCATCGATGTCTGAATCAAAACTTCAAACCAGGAAGCTTTTGTTGAGTGTATGGTTCCGGTGATAATTCATTATGAGGTTCTAACTTAACCATTAAATTGTTTTCATTTATACAGACAGCAATCCTAATTGTTCATGAAGAATCTCTGAGTTGTAAAACGGTTCAGTGTTATCCTGCATAACAACAGGAGGTCTTTATACTGTAGTTATTACTCACCAAAACATAATTACTTGATTGAGAAGTGTTTTATCCATCCTACCTCACTGCCATCCAAAACCTTTTTCACTCTGGACTTTCACATAACCACTGTAGCCGAGTTACCATTGTCTTGAGCTTAATGGCCGGCATTGCCTTCGTCCAGTCATGTGTTCAAGTCCTGGTGCCCTTGAAGCAGTATTGCCGCTCTATTGGAAATTATATCTACTGAAGCCGAGAGTCTTCTTGTTTGCTCAGTGAGAAAGTTTAAAAATAGGATGTCGGTTCAGGTTTCGTCCACGTCATTTGACCGTAGTTTGACCGCTCCAATTGTCTTCGTGTTGAACCAGAGTGAGATGTGCTAATAAGCAATCAATCAAGACCTATCGACATTGGACTCATTTTATACCTGAAAGATAGTGTTAAGACGCACCACTGATGAGGTGCTGGTAAAGCAGAATTACTGATGTGTATGCTGGTTTGGAACAACATTGTGATGCTCGTTGTCAGGACCTTGATGGCCTAGGTGGGAGAGCGAACAAGCCTAATTTCCAAATTGGCTGAAAGAAGGTCTGGGAGTCTCTTGGGAAGTCTGTGTTGGAGCGTCGTAGAATGTTGAAACGTTTGGGTTTCCCCTTTTGGTGTCTCTTTGAAGATTGAATACTCCACGCCTTTCCGAGCAATACGCGTCGAAGAATCACTTCTGTTTAGATGTAGCCGATATTACTATTAGGCCATTAGTCCTTGTCACCCTTCAAGCGGTGGACTTTGAAACTGGAGATTTGCGTGGGAACTACAGTAGTCACTTCTCTGTCGACTGGTGAAGGGAGTACGGTTGGACTAAAAATAATGAAGGGAAAGAAGTTCCTTCTTTTGTCTAAGGAAGACTTGCCTTAGAGCATAAGCTTTGAATTATCCTGTCTTGGATACTTTCCCACGCGAAACTTGGTGACCGTTGAGAGAACAAAAACACATAATAAGAATTAGATCTTTTGGTGGAGACCGTCGCAATAGTAAGAGGTCACAGAGATAGTAATGACGAATATGCACCAAGAAGTACACAGAAAACATATATTCTTTATTCATTGCACTTCTACGATAGTACAAAGAATGGATAAAAAAAGGTTTTTATACTTACCTGAAATACTAGTAATTATAGCCTAAAATAAAGCATTAGAAAACGCTATATTATAACATAATATTTCTATAATCCCTTGTTTTCCCACAAGTAATAAAATATTCTGCCATGTAATAAAATTTTATATAACTAGTATTATTTAGTTAAGTATGATAAGCTTAAAGATTGCAATTAATTAACAATCTCCACCAGTAAATGAGTGACTCCTTTAATGAACACATGATACACACATCAAATTATAATCAAAGGGCTTTACCAGGTACCAATCTCCAACAATGCTTAATGAGATTTCTAATTTTCTCTCTCTTAGAGAGAAAAATATTCTGCAAAGCTTATTATTGCTAGACTTTTCAAAGCCTCGGCAGACATAGTTATTTACTACTCGTTAATTAACTGTATTAGATTAGTTGTTCTGTTCAATTCCGTTCATTAACAATTGCTATTATTCGCTCCGTTTATAAATAGATTTATAGTTTTTCCTCCCTTGATATCTTGTTTTGTGCTTCTGCTGCAATCTTTATGAACGTGCTCGCATTTGTGTGAACGCTCATTAAGCTAACAGACTAATATAAAATCTCGGAATAGAAAGTGATCTTCATAAAAACCGTTTGAAAAGAATAATTAACTGAATGTTTTGTTCATAAAGAAACATTTTTGAATAAGCATATCTTTTTTTTGTAGTTATTTCGAACTTATAACGCTTGTATTGGATGGTAGAACTAATTAACGAAGCAATGATCATTTTTGTTGTTGTTTTCTAAAGCTGCCATCTTGAATTCATGAACGCAGTATTAATCATGGAATTTTTACTTAAATTCTTACTATTATGTTTATTTGATTGCTCTAAAATGCAGTCTGAAGAATAAGAATATAATGAGAGCTTATGCTGTGTTTATATCTGATGAATTAGCCAGTTTTTTTGCTTTAAAAAAAGATTTGAAAACCCGCAAAATAATTATTAAAATATAAATAAAAGTATTATTCTAGTTTTTTCTTTGCAACATAAAAGCTTTCGATATTTCTTTCTTTTTTATATACATTTTATTCCGTTCGAATAATTAAATTATATTAGATCTACTGGAAAGTTCTGTCCATTTTTAGAATATATAAACCAAAATAATAAATTTTTCATACCTTGAATAAACTTTATTAAATATAATTGCCATCATCATTTGCGACTTCTTGCCAGCGTGATATCAATGGGCTCAATTTATGTGACGTCATAGTCACATGATAATTATGACCACATGTTTTTAGCCAATCAGTTCAAATTCTCATGTAACCTCATAGTCACACGATACAAGCAATCACATATTTTCAGCTAAATAGTTCATGTGCTTCAGTGTTGCCAACTCTTGATCTTTTTAGGAACTTTCTCTTAAAAAGTACAAATTTGTCAACAACAATAATGCACATAGGTAGACAAAATGAATTTTATTTAAAAGTACATGAATAAAATAAGATTTTTTAAAAATTTTTTTTAAATCTTTGAAGAAATTTAGTTTTATAACATTTGAACATTTCCCCTGCCAATCATAAAATTTGAAATTTCGCTCAACTTTTACAAATAGAACAACAAATACTATTAGTTTGATATCTGTTTTGAATTCAATGGAGAACAAACAGTGGTGTAACGTACAACCCCACATCGTGGAGGTGGGGGGCAGGGTACTAGGGGGCCAAAAGTTCTCCGTTACGCCATTCCATTAACACGTGTTTGTCTCTATCATGTAACCGACATGAATTGAGACCATTTATGTATCCTATTTTTCAATTCCTACTATTAGCTCACACTCTTTATATATTTATTTATTTACTTTGGTGGAATTTTCAATCGTTTATAAAATACATTTTAAAACGCTCAATTGAGCTGAAATTTTATATTCATAAATATTTTGGATGACACTACAATAATTTAATTATAATTAATAAAAATTAATTGATTAAAACTACTTATTTAAAGAATTACAAATACAGCCACGTTGGCGTCTTAGCAACCATTTTGGCGACTTGTGTCAAAACTTGAAAAGGTTTTTTTTCTCGCGTTTTAAAGCATTCAGATAAACTGAAATTTTACATACACGATTGTTTTGTATGACAATAATGATAATTAATAAAAATTAATTACCACTTAATGTAGTGATTCTGTAACATGTATATACATATTTATACTAATTGTAACTATTTAATAAAAAGTAGCTAAAATAAAATTTTTCTTTGTTGATCGAAGTAGGAATTGACTTAATTTTTTTTTATTACTTGTTTTAAATCATGACTGAGGCCCTAGAGACGAAAAATTGAACCAATGTTAGTCTTATATCTTCTTCGTTTGTAAATTTTTTGCTCCACAAATACTTCTGTAAGGTCAGAAACAAGTAATAATCGGATAGTTCTACATTAGGGAAGTATGGTGCATGCGACAAAATTTCCCTGTATAGCGCTACGAGTTTCTGACGAGTCTCCAAAACCAGCATGGGGACTGGCATTATCTTGAAGCAGTATATCCTTTTTATTGAACATCGCCAGCCTCTTTTCTTGAAGTGCTGTTGTGATGTACCTCCCTTTGGAAGTACATCCCTCGAAGTATCAACGTGAGCTAGAGGTGTGGGGATTGCGAAAGAACTGGGATCAAACATTATCTTAATATGACTTTATTAAGATATTCAACTTAAACTTTGAACAAATATAATATTATAAATTAATAAATGAGAGAATCTACGGTGACGCAATACGTAACACACAATATAATACAGACCAATCTCAATAATTGAGCCGCCTAATCTTCAAATATAATAATAAGTAAACAATCCTACCTTATATTATTCTGTAATAAACTTGTCTTTATCTACAATGGTATGTAGCTTTACGTTTAACTTCTAATCGATCACCAATATGTTTATCCACGACACGTAGAACTTGAATCTTTGAACGACGAACTTCAATAATCATCCACTACCACAACGCACGTCAATTGTCTAACATTCCTTTACACTACCATTACATTGCCATTACGCTTACTCTAAGATCCTATATTTATCCTATATTATTTGCATCTCTTCACTTCTCGTTTCTTGGATTTGGTTGGAAAAGAGTTGCCATTATTTCTGGCCCAAAGAACCCAAAGGACTTGTTAAAGAAAAGACGCGTAAGACGTCACACTGTTTTTAAACTATCCAATTACTGACAGTACCTCTCCAAATGTAGCTGTTCGTTCGATTTCAACTGCTCTAAATGTATTGGTCTTCGAATGTCCCACAATATACATGTTACGACCAAAGTAAAAAATCTGCCGTTTCTCGAATTGGCTGGCCAATTTGCGTTTTGGGCAACGTTGCTGTAAACTTACCGACCAGTGTTTGATCTCTTCTTGATTTCGGGCTTTGGCTGACCAATTCGTGAAGTGGCTTGGGACGATCAGCCATTGTAGGAGGAAAGAAATTATGAGTAGATTGATGCAATGAAAATTACAATAAAAATTTGGGTCACAAACACTGATAGGTTGTGAAACGCTGTCTTAAGACTAACTTTAGCTGAGGCCGGTCAAGCATTACGTAAGCAGAAAGGGGGAGTCTGAGATTTGCTTATTTTCTCTGGCATGGGGGGTCACGACAATCCTTAGATAAACATTAAATACCGAAGCAGTTGCAATGCAACAGTAACAAGCATGTGGAAAGAGCGTCCTGTGACATACAAAATGTCATAAAATTTTACGTAAGCAAAGACGAGGGGGTGAAGCGTTTGATTTTTTTCTTATAAGGGAGGGGAAGGGTACAAAATGACTAAAAATATACCTATGTAAAACATCAATGGCCTCTTATTAGCTATCACATATAATTTCAACTGAAAGCATTCACATATAGAAGTACAAATACGAGGAATACATACTCATAATGAAATCGCTGTGCCGAAGACCTAACGGCGAGAAGAACAAAGTCGAAGTGTCGAATAACTATTGGCAGGATCTTCTCAGAATCTACGGAAATTTCTTCGGGCATCTGGGTTTCTAGGAACTCTTAATTCCGTATCTGGAAAATGTCTATTATATGACATGGCTTATCGTTGAAGTTTCATGCTTGGGGTGTTCTATATGGCTATTGGACGAGCGGTGGCGGATCAGTGGGCTTCAGGGCTTGCATCATGACTTCTTGAAGATTTCTGGAATAAGGAATTCAGTGAAGAGAGAGTCTTCCTATATTGGCCTCTGGGAAGTGAGGATAATGGCTCAAAAGTGGCTGCCCATGTGGGGTGGGTGTGAGTGGTGTTGTGACGCAATATCCAGTAGGGGTGGAAAATTTATGAGATCGAAAAAGGCAACCGGATGGTTTGCGAAGGAGTCACCCTCCTTTACAGTGACCACGCATGGTGCTGCTTCAGTTTTTACTTAAGTAAATTAAACTTCTTAGAGCACTCCGCCATGGATCTTCTCAGGAACGTGCCATCCTCTTTTCGACCACATGCACGCCGTCACACCGGAAGTGACTGGTGCACAGCCTACCGGTCAATCTACGATTATCACATCGGACCTTGGCCAAGGAATCCCACCCAAAGTAGAATACGCAATACAACGCAATTTGGCCTACTAAAGTAGAATACACAATATTTTTTGTAAGTACTTCGGACTTTGGCCGAAACTCGAATTGGCCAGCCATTTCGCGAACTGGCCAAACTTCGGTCTTTGGACGTAACGTACACAACATTATCTTGCTCAGGCTCAACTTCAATTTAGAGTTGGAGAGGCTGAAGGTTTTCTAGATTTACAACATGCCCATTTGTTAACGATATTTTGGTAATCCACTATTCATTTCCAGTTCTAATCCGGTTCACGAAGAATTCAATTTTGCTCCGAGCAAATGAAGTACATATAAAGATACTAGGGATTGCAATATCGGTATACGGGGATACCGAATACCGGTATTTTGAGCCATTTGTACAAGTTTGTTATACAAGTTTAAGTATCGTTTTTTCGGTATTTACTGGAAATTTTTTAAATTGTTTCCACTATATGTTCAAGGATCGCCAACATAGCAAAATAGTATACATTTTTGTTTCTATGTCTCCCGTACGGCGTATAAGCTCTACTTCCAAAAAAACTGGCTGTTCAGGCATTATGTCGGAGAGATTCTTATTAATAGCTAATGTAACAATAAATTTCATGTTTGAGTTACTGAATCAGCTATATCCTAAATCATCCGACGAAAAATCGATTTATTTGAAGATGAGGGATTTAGAAATACATGGAAAAAGAGTTTATCGCGCATTACTAACAATACCACCAACTAGCGTAGATACCGAAAAAGCTTTTTCGGCAGCTGGTAATTTTTGCACGAAATTACGTTCCAGACTTAATGACTGTACAATTTATGCATTATGATTTTTAAGATCACATTTCAAAAATTTGTAATAGTACCACGAACTGAATAGTGATATTTACGCATTTTGTGATTTCAATATAAGATGTTACTTTACTTTTTTGTGATTCTTTATAAACTGTTATAATTTATAAGTTACAAATTATTTTTTATGATATTTACACTCTAATAAAACTGGCAAGTAAAACAAAGCGACACCTATGTTTTCTTTTTTTTTCTAAAATTTCTAGTCGTGATATCATAAAACCGGTATCCCTGTATTAAGATCTAAAAAATACCGAATACCGGTATTGAACTTTTGGTCCGATATTGCAATCCCTATTTGAAGATACAACCACTCCAATTCTTCTCACTTATGTGCTACTTATCTCGAATATTTTTTACACTTATTCTAGTTTTCGAATATTGCCCAAAATAGTTTTCTGAGCTGAATCAATCCTTTCCGAACTTAAAGTTTGTTATAATCAGAACGAACAGAAATTTCAGGTACACCCATTAATATTCTATATTTCAAAAAAGTAAATAGAATATTTTTAAAACTATTGCGAGTTCAAAATTGCTCTCTCTCTCTCTCTCTCTGATTAATAAGAACCTTGAAAAGAAATAGCATTTTTTTAAATGTTTTTCAACTAAAAGTTTTCTGTATTATGCTAGTTATTAAGAAAAAAATTATTATTAATTTCTTGAAAAGGATGCATGATGACGATAATTAAAAGGATTCGGTGTATTTCATTTTTTTTTTCTGTTCATTTTTATCTGTTCTATCTTTTTTGAAAGTAAATCAAATGAACGCTTTTCATAACAGCTGTCCGATTCCGCGCCATTGGATTTCGGTTCTCTGATCTTTAGACATGCGCCTTGCACCAGTAATTCCTCTCCCATTCCTTTCTCCGTTGATCCAACGACAGAAAAAGTGTGACAAACCTATACGGAACTTTATCACTAACCTTCTGAGACGTCTTTTTTAGGGAAATTTAATTCCCCTACCTATTTCCAATCAGCTCCAAAAAGAGGACAGGGATTCCTTATTTATATGCAGATTAGATAAAGTATTTAAGTCAAACGGAATAGTAAAGTGAGAAGTAGTAGGAGAGAGAGATTGAAGCAGGAAGGTATAATAGTGAAGTTAGAGATTTATTATTGAAGATTTCTAGGTGGATAAATCTCAGAAAGAGCTGAGCTGCAGTGTGGTAAATATTGATTTATAATTAAAGTCTCATTAAAGCTTTATATTAGGAGTGAGATTAAAGTTAAATGTTCAATAGGAATATTATTGAATATAATTCTGGGATCTCTTATTGCGGTAATCTCTGCGTGATCGATATTCTAATTGTTAATTAATTGGATCATTAAATATTTAAGTTAATTTAAATGAAAGTCCCTTTTAAACCTCATATTACTATTTTAAATTATTTGTTATTAAAAGTCTTTGATTCTATTTGGGAAAGATAACCAAATAAAGAAAGTTATTAATAAAAATGGCTACTGGTTCTTCTTTGACTCAAAATCATTCTCGTTCTCAAAGTGAGATCCAAGGGGATCTTCACAAAAGTACAAAGAGAAAACAGTCTTTTGTCTTATCATTTTAGTTGAATGTTGGTTAAATCATTTCCCTTTAAAGATAAGACAAAGAGAAATATATTCCTTATCTTTCAGAATATCTGCATAGACTCATATTTGTTTTTCTAAAAGTTTTTATTTACCTAGCCAAACAAATGAGGTATTTTATATAGAAAATAAAAGGAGAGACAATTATAGAGAGACTTTGTAAATACTTAATGATAACTCTATGAGAAAAATTGTAATTAGATTAAATGTTTATAGGGAAAGCAGCTGTAAGCAGAAATGTGTAATATTTCTTTATTTTTCTTTAAATTTAACTCTTTTACAGAGTAACGGTAAATAATGGTATTATATTATTTATAAGTATTTAAAATGCGTGTGAAATCATTTTGAATTTTTTTCATTTCGAAAGTTTGATTTTCTTGGACATAATCGTTTGCTTGATATCTCATACTCTTTTCCTAACCTTCAATTTTCCTAATAAAGCTTAAAGTTTTACATTGCAGGCCTTATGTTATTTTAAAGTGAAAAATACGAGCTTTAATTACTTTCTATTTAAAAATCTCTTAAAAATATCTAATTTTTTATCTAATGTTTTTTGAAAAGGTATCGTAAATGTCCAATTTGTAGATTAAGTATTTTCCCTCTTCGTGTAGGAGAGTTGATTACCACAGTTTAGGTGCAAACTTCTTGATGCGACAGTGGTTTAGAGCAGAGGTCGGCAACCTATGGCACACGGACCACATGTAGCTCGGAGTACAATTCTCAATGACACTACTATACAAGTTTGTCAATTTTTGAGTGGGTGGTTGATAAGTTTGGAATGGACCATATTTAACAAATACCTTCAGAATATGGACATTAACGGAATTTCGAAAAAAATCTGAAAGACAACTCGAAAAATAAATTTACGGCTATGGTGTAAATTAATGAACGTCATTGCTGGAGATATTTAAGTGTTTGAAGAGAGATAATTTCTGGAATGCACTTTTCATTCTACTTATCAAAGTATATAAAAAATTTCCTCATATGAAAAATATTTCAAGTCCGCAAAGAAATTGTTTTACAAATGAATGCTGAGAACCGTGTCAAAATTGGAAGTCACACATTATACCCCTGATTTTGCGATTTGAAAGTAAGGCGGAGCAAGGACTGGGTTAGCGCATTAAAATTTTTATTTAACTATAATGAAGGGAAATACTTATATTTCATGTTGTCTGTTTCTTAATTTAATAAATGTTTAAAAATACATAATATATGTACAATTTTAGCTTAATTATTTTTGTTAAGGAAATTATTATATTTTATGCTGTTTATTTTTATTTTAAAAAATATCTTTAAATGATGCAAAATTAATATATAATAATACTGTAAATCTAAATTATTGATCTCTATTCTCTAATTCTGCATGCATTATCAAGGAAATCGATTTGTTTCAGTATTGTCTTATAGTGTGGCTGTAACGTCGTAACTGCCAACGGGGATCGGCATCTTTGGTGGACCCGACACTCACACGTGCATCTTGCATCTGCAGATATAATATTAACCTCGCAACCCCTTTTTTTGACCCCCGAGGAATCGAACCCCGTCGACCGGAAGATGGAGAGATGCTTTGAACTCACTCGGGAGCGGTGGCCAAACGATTCCTCCTCTCACAAAATATTGGACTCTAACAATCTTTAAGTTTAATAACTTCAATGTATAATTCAGTAAATAATATTCAATAGTTGTGACGTAAATAAATTCAATATTTAAATTAACCGAGAATACGCTACCGTTATTCTTTCAAACGTTACAGTGGCACGCGGAATCATCTTGGTAAATTGGTTTGGAACGCCACAGCTAAAAGGTTGTCGTCCCCTGATTTAGAGTTACTCTGCCCATCGCTTAAAGCAAGGGTCAGCAAGTGATTTGACTCGATGACCACATTCTGGATGCGGAGGATACTGGAGGGTTGTAATTTTTTAAAATGATTACTTCATTAGTTAACTTAGTATCTCAGAAAGGGAGTATAGGTTGTGTGCCATAGAAATAAACAAACGTAAGTTAAATAAAATAGTGACAGTTTTATTTAAATTATTTATTGTGATAATTTGTTATCACAACCTCTGTAAGCACATTTAACTTTAGAATCAGTTTAATGACACAAATGCACACTCTCTGTCACTTTTTTTTACAATCTTTTCGAAATCAAGAGTGAGATAGCCTGTTGAAATTCTCTTCACAGTCTGTAAGTTAATGTCATCCATTTTGCAATTGTATTTACTCTTGATCTTTATTCTAGAAAAACTGCATACAAATACATATTAACCTCAAATATAAAGAACTCCTGCATTAAGGATATAGATGGCGCTGTTTCTGCAGTGACGTTACGTAAGTTTATCGCCGTGAGTGGGGACAGTGGCGTAACGTCCACCCCCTTTTTCGACATTGCGGGGGGACAGGGATTCTTGGGGGCTCAAAGTTTAACTGACGCCAAGTGCGTATTTGAGCTTGGGGCTCAAAACCTGACTTTGCAGGGGAGCCCTAATATCCTCCGCTACGCCACTGAGTGGGGAGTTGACGAGAGAGAGGCGTTACAGAGAGTTTGTGAGGTGTTATGATGTGTGATCAAAAATGTACTAAAATGTAGCTACTATCTATTTATAATTAACTACCACTCTCAATTAACAAATAACAAACGTTATTTACAACTTCTAACTACTCTCACACCTTATTCATTACTGAACTCTCACACCTCATAACACATTAAAAAATTCTACTCAAAATCTCTCTAACGCTCCCATCGTCATATATACAACTCCCTATTCTACACTTGTAAAGGTCTTGCCTCTGCGCCTAATGGTATTAGAGAATTGGAAGGAAGACTAGCCATAATCAAAATCACTCAATTTATTCACAGCACAAACCACAACACCAATTCTATCAACCAAAGTTAAGAGATGCACCCAATTATCAAATATGAAGGCAATTAACGAGGTACGCGAGATATGAGAAGATTTTAGACACTTAATGTCAATTCAATCGCTCTCACATCTTAACTATCTAATCTAGATTAAATCTAAAGTGACATATCGTCAACTTACATGTAACAATTATCAACAAACTGATTAATTACTGCTCCGCTAGCAGCTATCCTAACCCTCTCCCTTTCTAACCTGAAAGCCTAGACGTTTTTGGTAGTCCTAATTTGCATGATCACGTTTTCTTCTTCGGGAGGAAGTTTTCTAATAAGATAATTTTTAAAAACTAAAAATTCCCCCAGTTCTATTAGTAGAAGGATCGCGGAAAGAACTATCATACACTTAAACAACGCCGCCTTAAAAACAGCGCTATCTATATCCTTAACATACTGCCGGTCGACGGCCTTAGAGGACATCAAAATTTACAATACACTTTAAACAATATTATCTTGAGTAAAACATAACTTTTAAAGGGTGTTTTTTAGAGGTATAGAACTTTAAATTGCAATAAAACAACGATGTATTATTCGATTGACATGAATTTTTTTTATTCGAAAGATAATCTTGTGGCATTACATTTTAAATATGATTTCTGGCATATGACTACCACGGCTGGCTCGGATGTAGTCCAATCTGGGCATCCAATTTTCGATGACTTTTTCCAACATTTGTGGCCGTATATCGGCAATAACACGGCGAATGTTGTCTTCCAAATGGTCAAGGCTTATCCGCATAGACCAATGACTTTACATAGCCCCACAGAAAATAGTCTAGCGGTGTTAAATCACAAGATCTTGGAGGCCAATTCACAGGTCCAAAACGTGAAATTAGGCGGTCACCAAACGTGTCTTTCAATAAATCGATTGTGGCACGAGCTGTGTGACATGTTGCTCCGTCTTGTTGGAACCACAGCTCCTGGACATCATGATTGTTCAATTCAGGAATGAAAAAGTTAGTAATCATGGCTCTATACCGATCACCATTGACTGTAACCTTGTGGCCTTCATCGTTTTTGAAGAAGTACGGACCAATGATTCCACCAGCCCATAAAGCGCACCAAACAGTCAGTTTTCTGGATGTAACGGTGTTTGGACATACACTTGTGGATTAGCTTCACTCCAAATGCGGCAGTTTTGTTTGTTGACGTAGCCATTCAACCAGAAGTGCGCTTCATCGCTAAACAAAATTCGCGTATGAAAATCGAGAACAATGGCAATCTCGTTTGGGGCCTATTCGATGAATCTACGCCTTGCTTGATCATATTTAAAATGTAATGCCACAAGATTATCTTTCGAATAAAAAAAAATTCATGTCAATCGAATAATACATCGTTGTTTTATTGCAATTTAAAGTTCTATACCTCTAAAAAAACCCTTTATATAATTAATATAAAAATGTGCAACATATAATACAAAGTAGAAATAGGAAATGTTAACAATGGATAATAAAATAATACACATTTAGTAACAATAAAATTTATAGTACATCACAATTCAAATAATCTAAAAGGAAAATCAAATCTGTTTATTTGGTTTTCTGACTGTCTTAGTGGGCGCCAATTTGCCAACCCCTGGTTTAAAGTCATGTGGGTTTTAGAACGACATTAATTCAGAACCATCAATGTTGTACAAATAAAATAAACATGGAAATATTATTATTTGTTTTTGTTCATTATTTTGTAAAAGTTCTACCCGGTGCGTCTACAGGTGCGGGAGAAACGGAAGGAAGACTAGCCATATTCAAAACAACTCAATTTATTCACAGAAACAACAACACAAATTCAGTCAATCAACGTTAAGAGATGCACCCAAATATCAAATATGGAAAGCAAATAACGAGGTACGCGAGATATGAGAAAACTCTTAAGTAATTAGAACACTTACTCAATTCAATAGCTCTGACGTCTTAGCTAACTAATCTAGCTTAATTCTTAAGTGACAGATAGTCAACTTGATTATTACACTTTTCAACTACGAAATCTCTACGCCTCACTTCAAGTTTAATTAATCACTGCTCCGCTAGCAGTCTACCCTATCTCCCTTTCTAACCTGAAAGCTTGGACTTTATGTACAAGTTTTAATTTGCATGATAACGTTTTATAATATAATAATATAAGATAAGAAAAGTTTTATAATATAAGAAAGCTTTATAATATAATAATTTTTGAAGACCCAATATTCCCCAAGAGGACTATTAGTGGAAAGAACGCAGATAGACCCGTCACAATTTAAATAAAACTTTCCTCTATATTTCTTTCTATCTCTTCTATGTTAATAAATTAAATATAATATCATCTTTCCCTTCGATGAAGTACTAAAGTGCAATGGAAAAGACAATCGGGAAAAAAAGGTTCTATAAAAACTTGTTCTCTCTCTCTCTCTATAAAAACGAGCAACTAGAGATAGATATAGCACTATATTTTGCAGGAAAAAAACTTTGTTTTTCAGAATACACTTTTTTTGTCGTTGTGCATGAGTTTCCGAATATATCTTGGGACTCAGTTAACTAACTGAACATGAAAGTAGACATTTTATAAGTTATTAAAACACAATATTCTGAAAAACGTAAGTAAAATATTATTTGATATGTTTGTAGGAAATTTCTAAATATAAACTTTTTATCCTCGTGTAGAGAGGAAAAATTGTAGATATAGAAAAAAGCATTTTTTTTTGTGTTTGTTTTATTAAACTAATGGATTCTGTTTCTTTATATATCACTTAAGTCTTCGAAGAAATGGAAAAAGCAGACTTTAAAAGTGTATAGAGAAATACTTCTTTCGTCTAGACTATTTTTGTTATTAAATTGATAGAGATCACACGACTTTTGGCCTAAAAAAAGATAAATTTATTCGATTTTGTCTAATGGACCTAAAGTTAGTTTCAAATTTTTGTAAAATTTTAAAAGAACCCTTCGTATTGGTTATGTTTTCTCTAGGTATTTTTGGTTACTTATTTGAAGGCTTCAAATCGATAGAGAGATAAATATTCATTTCATGCTGTGTATTTAATTTTAAAAACTTTTAACATTATAAGAAGGATTAATGAAAAGAAACTAAATTGAAAACTAAAATGGAAGTTACATCTTTCAAGATAAACACTCGAACATTAAAGTTGTTCCTTATCTTTCTCCCTTGGTTCACTTAGTCTCATAAGATATTCTTTTTCACTTTTTGTACTAAGAAAATGTATTCATGTTTGTAACTATACAGTACACAGGAAGGAGAATTTTGTTTTGCATGATTTCTTATTCTTTTACAGAAATAGAAAGCATTTTTATAATTTTTTTTACTATGTTTGCATCTTTACCCTGTTTTTACATTAATCTATTTTTCTATTTCATTGCATATAATATCTAACTGGAATACCAATTGCTAGTTTTTATTTAATTTTTCAATTCCAACTATTACTTCACTCTCTCCCTATATATATAGGGATATATATATATAAAGAGAGAGAGAGAAAGAGAGGGATATATATATATATTTAGGAGGGAGAGGATATATACATATATCTTGTTCAAATTTTCAATCGTCAATAAAATATACATTCAAGTTCAAATGCAGTTCAAAAACAGTTTTTTCAAATATTAATTCATTCATTAAATTAAAAAATGAATGAATATTAATAAACAAAAATAATAACCCAACATCATACATAGAAAGGAAAATCATTCAATGTGTTCCTGTAGCTCAATGGCTAGCGCGTTGGACTTCTAATCCAAAGGTCGTGGATTAGGTGGATCCAATCCCACCTAGGATGACCTAATTTCTGAGTATGTGGTTTCTTTTTCAATTCCTACTATTAGCTCGCACTCTCTCTATATTTATTTATTCATTATACTTGGTGAAATTTTCAATCGTTAATAAAATACATTTAAAAGAGCTCAATTAAGCTAAAATTTTATATACATGATTATTTTGGATGACAATACAGCAATTTAATTATAATTTATAAGAAATAATTGATTAAAATCTAATTATATAATCATGGAATAATTGGGAACAATTTAATCATAATTATAATCAAGGAAATACAAATTCAGCCACGTTGGCATCATTTTTGGCGACTTAGCGACCCTTTTGACGACTTGTGTCAAAAACTTGAAAAGGTCTTTTCTCCCGTTTTAAAACATTCAGTTGAACTGAAATTTTATAAACACGATTGTTTTGGATAACAATACGATACTTTAATGATAATTAATAAAATTCAATCACCACTTAATGTTGTAATTCCTTCATATGTATATACATATGTGTATTAATTGTAACTATTTAATAAAAAGTAGGAAATTTTTTTTTCTTTCTGGATCTAAGTAGGAATTGACTTAAAAATGTTTTTATATTACTTGTGTGTGTTTACTAGGCTATTTTATTGAAATAATTGAATTTAATTAATGAATAAATAGTAATAAACAAAAAAGTCCAATACTAAATATAGAAAGAAAAATGGAAAATTGCAAGGAAAATCGCTTTCTATTTCGCAACTTAATAGTGTTATTCTGTCATATGTATATACATATTTATATTAAGTATAATTATTTAATAAAAAGTAACTAAAATAGAAATTTTCTTTGTTAACTTAAGTAGGAATTGACTTAATTATTTTTATATATTGCTTGTTTAATAATTGTTAGGATGGAATTTTAACTAATAAATGCTAGGTCCTAGATTTCGTCAGATGTGCCAAACTCACGCAGACGTTCTGTAAACTAAAATATCTAATCCCGTCGGCCCGTCTTGCTGTGACGACACAGAAACCAAATCAGACTTCTGCCATGCATTTCCTCAGATTTTTCGACCTCAAAAACAACTTATTTCTGCATCCCATCCATGGTTATATCATTTTTAGAGTGAATAGCTTAGGTTTTTCATTTATACTCCAATGGAATGAATTCTTTTCCAATCTGTACCAGGCGTTTCACTAGTCAAATGCCCTCTCCTCTCCTTGGTTGTTTGGGATTTTCCCAAGCAAAACCTTATCTCTAACCCATTTATGACTCTACATTTTCTTTGGGTGCACAATATATGATTGACAGCCTAGTCTCATTGGTCTATGATGACTTGCAAAAACATTATATGTACTACAGCTGTTTACTTGATTGGTTAACATCCTAAAGCTCTCAGCGTAAGATTTAAAAAATAACGCTAAACTTCGACTAAAGGAAAATAGAACGATTGATCAACTTAATTAGAAAAGATTATAATGTTTCGCCGCAGTAGCCCGCAAGGTTATTTTGGTTTGTCACCCGTGTTCTTGTACCTCAAGAAGTCTTACGACGTCAATGCATGCAATTGCTTTGATTTCTTTTCATATTTTCATCAATGATTTCTAGAATAAACACAGTCTCACTTGAAAAAGTAGGACCATGACACATAAATTTCCAAGGAAATAGCTTTCACACAATAGTATTAAAACATTTTCTCATTGATAACCAGTTGCGTGTATTTCTGCATCCACAAATTTTTCTAGTACCAGCACACACAAAATGCTGTACAACTCATAATATAATTGGAAATTCATACTTATATATTTAAGCTTAAAATACATATTGTTACGAATTTTGTAAAAAAGAGTGTAAATAATCTGAATTTGGATGTGTAATGCATTTATATTATGTTATCTTTATGTTATGTTAAAATTGTAATATTCGCAAACAACGGTGATTCAATGGGAACTTGGAGAAATCTTGGCGATAGAGCCAAGCTGGCATCATTTTTGGCGAGCTTGGGACCCTGTGGATTCTCTTAGAAATTAGTGGAGAAATACATAATCTCACGATCTATGACGCAAGCGGGTCTTTCTCGAAGTACCCGCGAGTGCTATTAATACGGAGACGGTCGCCGGGACTGAGTGAGTATTGCTTTGACTAGCGATTACTAGTCTTGCCTTGACCGTGAAGAGTGAATAGCGATTAGCTCGGCTGTTGAGTAGGACAAGCGAAGCTTGTGAATAATCTAGCCTGCTTGTATTTCTGACACTAATATTGTGTCTGAGCGTTGTAGAAGGTGTCAAGTCCTTCCGATATTTATTCTGCGAATTTTGCTGCTGAATCCTGTATTTCAAGGATTGATTTTCGACAGTAAATTCTCATCGCTCTGAAAGAACTTTGCTGTTGTTTGCGACTGATTTGCATAAAATCCTCGAACCCCGATGAACGTAACAATATTTATTAGCAAACTTAATCATTTATGCGACATTTTAATCAATCCGAAGTAAAATCTTAAAGTGAAATAGGCCCCACTTTATTACTTTCCTTGAAATTATTTTAGTCGAAAACTTGAAACGTTTTTTAAAGTAATTTTTGCAGAAGAACACATTTTTTTCCAGTGAAGTAAGATGCAACTGTTTTTCAATAAATCGATGACTCAGGCGTATTGCCTTGTACTTTTTCGGTCTGAAAGGTGTCAAAATGTATCGGTTTGCGATTTAGAAACGGAATGTTTTTGTTAAACCAAGTCACATCACTTTTTTTTCTCTCTGGAAGAAAAAGAAGTTTGAAAATAAAGTTTTAAAAACGACTGACACGAGAAATTGATTTGTTTAGTTTAATCTGTATGATTTTGTGGTGGAATTTTTTTTTTTTTTTTAATATTCCACTTTTCTTGTTCTTATAATACCTACACCTGTTGGAGAAAATTCGATTTTCGTTTCTCTTATTCTATAAGAAATTTTTCGCGGACATTTTTCTTTACTTGTTTTTAAGTATTTTATTAAAGCTGACAGTGCTGCAAGTGATTTGATTGGTAACAAATATATATAATATAGAAAAAACTTTTTAAGTCTATTCCTACTTAGGTCAACAAAAATTTTTTTTATTTATTTTAGTTACTTTTTATTAAATACTTACAATTAATATAAATTTGTATATACATATGACAAAATAGAAAGTGATTTTGTGAAGATCCCCTTGGATCTCACTTTGAGAACGAGAATAATTTTGAGTCAAAAAAGAACCAGTAGCCATTTTTATAAATAACTTTCTTTATATTTGGTTATCTTTCCCAAATAGAGAATCAAAGACTTTTACTAACAAATAAATCAAAATAGCTTTATGAGGTTTAAAAGGGACTTTCCTTTATATTAACTTAAATATTTAATGATCCAATTAATTAACAATTAGAATATTGATCACGCAGAGATTACCGCAATAAAAGAGATTCCAGAATTATATTCAATAATGTTCCTACTGAACATTTAACTTTAATCTCACTCCTAATATAAAACTTTAAATTATAAATCAATATTTACCACACTGAATCTCAGCTCTTCCTGTGCCTAATTTATCCACCTAGAAATCTTCATTAATAAATCTCTAACTTCACTATTATAACTTACTGCTTCAATCTCTCTCTCCTACTGTCTCCCACTTTACAATTCCGTTTGACTTAAATACTTTATCTAATCTGCATAATAAGGAATCCCTGTCCTCTTTTTGGAGTTGATTGGAAATAGGTAGGGAATTAAATTTCCCTAAAAAAGACGTCTCAGAAGGTTAGTGATAAAGTTTCGTATAGATTTGTCACAGTTTTCCTTGCAATTTTCCTTTCTATATAGGGTGTTGGACTATTATTTTTATTTGTTGCTATTTATTCATTCATTAAATTAAGTATTCCAATAAAATAGTGTAGTAAAAAGAAATCACATTCTCACAAATTAGGCCTTTTCAGGTGGGATTCGGACCTACGACCTTTGGATTAGAAGTCCAACGCGCGCTATCCATTGCGCCATGTGGACAAAACCAGCGATTTTCCTTTTTATATAGGGTATTGGACTATTATTTTTCTTTGTGACTATTTATTCATTATTTCATTTAATTAATGAATGAATATTTGAAAAAAACTGTATATTAACATCACACACAAAAGTGCCATCCAGTACAAGTTTATAAAGTTTTATTTGAACTAGAGTGGATGAATAGAAAGTATTTTATTAACGGTTGAAATTTTGAACAATATATATATATATATATATATATATATATATATATATATATATATATATATATATATATATATATATATAGGTAGCTTAAGAAAAACTAAAAAACACGCTTTCATGTTTAATCGAACTAAAAAAATTCTTAATATAAGAACAAAATGATTAACGAGAAAATTAATGTCATTGGGGTAAGAGCGTGGGGTGCTCTATATTAATTGCTATAATTTCTTACTAGTTCTATTTCGAAATGCTGAGTTAGTGTAAAAATGTAGTACAAAGCACCCCACAGGTCTAACTAGTAAAAGTGTGTTTAGAAGAAATATGAAATGTCAATCGTATTATTACCTTTTTAAATGTATTGCTATAATGTTAATTCGTATCATCACTTGTAAACGTGTTGCTTTATAAAAATTAAAAAAATATTCAGCAGTTAGAACATATTTTTTTTTCACATGCACATGTCTTTTTTTTCCAATTTCAGAAAAACTAGACTTATATTATGGTAAGAAATTGCTGACACATCCACCCTATCCTTTCTCATATAAAGAACAATTTTTTTGTTTTATTTGTATTAACCACAAGCCTATTCATTTTTTAAGGTTGCATCTTAATCTTTTAGTCACTAAATCTGGAATTAGTCGCCAAATCTGAAAATGGTTTATGCGATTACTCGCCAAGTCTGGAAGTGGTATACGGAATTAGTCACCAAATCTATAAATCGTATTTCTAAATATCCTGATCAAGACAATGGAACAAAAGTATAGAATTATTGTATTATCCTCGGTCGTTGACAAGTGTGCAAAATTTCGAATTAATCTGACCTTTTAAAGAGGGTAAAAATCGAATTCAAAGATTCCATTACATACAAGTGAAGCTTATAAAAGCGTGTTAATAAAGATAACGTACAAGAGGAGATTCAAATATCGTCAAGAAGATGTTGTTTTATCCATATTTAAATATTGTTAAAAAGTTGTTGTTATATCCATATTCAAATATTGTTAAAAAAGAACCACTGGTCACACATACAGAATGACTTCAAATTTTAACTGAATAAATTTGAAGGAAGAAACGGTATGACATTAGAAAAAAGTTACAAAGTGAATCAATGTATACAAAAGTTGTTTAAGTTTCAAGGGGCCTATTGAATTGAGTTACGATGGTTTTAGCATGTGTTGCACATGAATCAATTGTACTGTTCAACAATGGCGTAGCTAGGTATCCAAAGACTCTGGTGCTTAAAAAAATGAGGGTTCTGTCTTGTTTGGATTTTATCAAATAAAAATATATGAATATTTTAAACATACAAAGCTACAATTTTTTTGTTTACCATCTTCTCTTTCTTGGCATTGTTTGCGCTTAGACGCACCACTGGTTTATTTTATTTTTTTATTCTTAATTTCAATTTTATAATTCATGCAATACATATCGTATGTGCTCGCGAGAACTAACGTTAAAAGGAAGGAGAACCGTAATGCTATGCTACAAAACGTCATTGAAGAATCCCAGGCTATTTATTTGGGAGGATCGAACTCTCCTACCAGAGGGCTTAGAGCTACAAAATGGTCCACCAAGATAGACAGGAAATGATACAAAAATATACACGAACAAGAAAATACAATAAGATTGCAAAATATTGAAATAGGAAACTAGCTTACTTATGGACCATATTGTTATTAAAAATAGATTGTAACTAGGAAGGAATTGCGCCTTGTGTAGTTTTTTAAGATGTAATAAAAAGTATGGTAAGATTTTTTGTGGAACTTCCAAGTAACGGTTTATTGAAAAATAAAATAAATTTAAAGTAATATAAACTTTTCATTAAGTAAAGTTCAAAACACTAAACAAACAACGAAAAGAATTTGGGTAAATTTCCTACAAGTTCAAAATTACTTTCAATTCTACTGCCATGATCACAGTTATGTTTTGCAATCTTTTATTTATAACTTAAATTTTGAGAAATTATCACAAGTTCGACTTGCTTGATGTCAGGGGTATGAGCCCCCCTCGAGCTTGAAGATCCCGGTGAAGGACACCGCCTAGCCCTTTGGTAGCTACGCCACTGCTGTTCAATGTGTATGGTTATTTCGGAGTTTTGATGGAGAAAAAAGGACTTCCAAGTCATACAAGTCATTCCGCGTGGATGGGGAAAATTGGTTTTTCTCCTGCCAAAAAATGCATAAAAAAGCAACAATATAAACGCCAATGAATTTTTTTTTTCTTATACCATACCATTTCCCTATTTTCAAGTTTATTGAATTAAAACTTGAAGTCCTTCTGACCAGTGATTCTTTTTTACAACATTTTGAATGTGAAACTTTAATTGTAATCACCCTGTATTTATTTTGTATCTGTATTTTCTTATGTAAATATTCAACTATTTTTTAAAAAGATTCTCAAAATATTCGAATTTTTGGGATTTATTATATATTCTGTAAGGAAATTGACGATTTCTTTTTCGACTTATATGCATACATGTGACAGGTGTGGCGCTTAAATTTCTAATTACCAGATAGAACATTTTAATGGAACGTGCAACCTAAAGAATGCTTTCAGTTTTTATTGGCAAACTGTAATTGGCGTTTAACTTTCCGATTTATCTGCCCATGTTTTTTCTTTAGATTAAATGTTTAATCTTGAATTTAATGGAGTCAAAATCTTTAGCCAAAATATCTCTCCACTTTTCTTCGAATCTTAATTATTTTGTTTCTCCCAATGGACCGACATAAAAAAATTTGTCCTGCTTCGCCAGCACTCATTATCGACAGATGACCCTATCATCTCCGTCTATTCAGTGTTAAAAAAATTTAAGTGTCTTTGGTTTCGAGCGATTCACGTAACTCAAAACAATACATTTATCAAGATCTACACCAAAAATGTTTCTCTGAACTGTGTTCTAACGACAAACAGAATTTGTATCGCTGCTTGAAATTGATTTTTCAATTTGTACAAACAGACATATAAGTATATATATACTATAGCGCACACAAAAATTTTTCAAAGGAGGGTCCAGTTTCGAAAGTCCACTATTTTGGTATTGTGCTCCAATACGCCGCCCAACATATTTTGATTTCGTCGATTTTCGGGAACAAAACAAAATTAGTAATTAGCGTTAATTAATAAAATTAATTATTAATAACAAATGAATAACTAAATTTTACGTAATATATACATATGATTATAACCAATCGAGAGAAAAAATCAAGGGCTATGGGGGTGTCCAGACCCCTAGGGCACCCCCCTTGTGTGCGCCACTGCATTAAGTACCAGTAGGGCCGTGTGTAGCGTAGTGGTTAGAGTATCGAACTCTAGAAAGGAAGGCCTGGGTTTGATGTCTGATGACACCAAATACCCTTCGGGTACACACGGAGTACGTGTTCGTTAAATCAATGGGTCCAAAGTCTTGTGGCGGTGTGATATCTATATAAAACCAGTACTAAACATCACGTGAAGACGATCATTTTGGCGTGGTCGATAAAGTACTCGCGTACGGAACGGGAGGTATCCAGATCGAGCCTTCCTTCCTACAGTCTTCTGGTTGGTCGCAGCAGAAACTACGGGAGCAGGAGGCTGGAGAATATTTCCCTCCCCTTGTGTTCCTTGCCTAAATTGTGGACGTAGATATAGGTGGTGTCGCCATCTATCGTAAATAAGTAGAACCTGTCTCTAGCTCTGGTAACTTTCTTTCCATTCCTTCGGGAAGGACACGACAGCAACAACATTAGGTACCAATTCCTACTATTAGGTCACATTCTTCCTATATATATCTATATATATATATGTATATATAGATGTATATATGTATATATATACGTATGTATATATGTATGTATATATATATATATATATATCTTGTTCAAATTTTTAATCGTTAATAAAATACTTTCTAATCAGCCATTCAAGTTCAAATACATTTTTTGAACTTGTAGAGGATGACACTTGATGCCAATACAGTTTTTGAAAATATTAATTCATTCATTAAATTAAAAAATGAATAAATAGTAACAAAAATAATAGTCCAACAGCTTTTATAGAAAGGAAATCAGTTAATTGTGTTCCTGTAGCGGAATGGAAAGCGTACTGGACTTCTAATCCAATAGTCGTGGGTTCGAATCCCACCTGAGATGGCCTAATTTCTGAGAATGTGATTTCTTTTTTACTATACCTTTTTATTAGAATAATTAAATTTAGTTAATGAATAAACAGTAACAAACAAAAATAGTCCAACACCCTATATGGAAAATTGCAAGGAAAATCGCTTTCTATTTTGGCATTTAATAGTGTGATTCTATCATATGTATATACATATTTATATTAAGTGTAACTATTTAAATGTTTCTTTCTAGACCTAAGTAGAAATTGACTTAAAAAAACTTTTTATATACACATTGCTTGTCTATGGATATTCTTGACGTACAGCATAAGAACCGAACATAAAGCGAAACAGAATCAGATCGCCATGCACCTTCTTATGCTCCCCTGTGGGGTTGACTTTATGCTTCGAGCAGACGATACTGATTCCACCTTCCCCTCTCCCGACGCTTTCTTTTCCTTTTTCTTGGTGTTTTAAGCTGGCGAAGCATTTGCAAGTTTAGAAATAAATGCTTAGGAAAGCGTATGCTTAGAAAGCGTGCTTTTTTGCGTTTTGCAGCTTTTCCGGCTCGTTTGAGTTTTGCTCGGAAAAAATGCAAAATCTCGACATGGGAGAAATACAAACCTTCACAGATGGTGAAAAAATTGTTATCGATGAATATGTAAGCGAGAAAAAAGTTGCAAAAGAGTGTTTTTTTTAAAGAATAACATTTTGTTATCGTGTCGTATTTAGGGGCTGTTGAGTGCACAGGTGTCCTTCGTACAACACGTTAGTTCGTACCATTCTATATCGAAACCGTATTATACGAGACTTTTTTTATTTATTTATTTATTTAAATTTTTATTTTTTTATAAGGTAATTTGGGAGAAGACGTCACAGCTAAGGATTGTTCGATTAGTACATTGAAAATTGAAATGACAAGACCATTAAAAAATACACCTTATTTTCCAATCTTTAATTAGTTACGTATACAAATTAATTCTCTTCTTAGTATGAAAATAAATAAGAAATTAAATGTTAAAGAAATTCATTTTATTGTGACATCTTCCCCCATGTATGGGGGAAGATGCCACCAGTCATGGAGTAAGATGCAACAACACCACAGCAAATAAAAAAAATAAGACAAACATTACCAAATTAAATGTGAAATAATAATTATAGAAAAACAAAAACAAAAATTATTAAATTCTTTCATGATTAGTTTGCTAAGAACGAATTTTGCTGCAGAACAGTCTACAGCTGGCGGAAGTAGTAGTCGACTTCATCCCTGCACATCCTCGTCCTATGGAGATACCCTGTGTCATCTTCACGGCCTAATTATTAATTGTAGTTACATTTTATACGATAATATAAAATGTAATAAAATGAAAAAAATTTTAAAGTTCATTTGATTTATTTCTGAACCATGTGGCATCTTCCTCCAAGTATAGGGGGCAAATGCCACACCCGTTTATTTCATTATTGCTGCAGTGTTATGGCCGTTTCTACTTGCATCATATGTGTAACATTATGCTTGGCTTACTTATATTGCTTATATATTAAAAATAACAAGTATGCGTTTATGGACTTTAAATATGAGTAATTAATATTATAAAAGTTGCACTCACCACTTTATATATTTAAAAGATCGAAAAATAAGGCCGATTAAAGACTATTAATTCAGATAAATTCACAAGTCACACTCAATGTCGGACCAGACTCTTCACAAAAGTGTCTCAAAATTGCCATCTATTAGCGCATGAAAGTGTTGTTAACAAACTGGTACCTTCCCCCAACTGGCCATCTTCTCCCGAATTACCTTTATATTAAATTAATTATGTATGTTCATAATATAAATCAAGGCAATGTGTACTGTGTTGTATCGAAATCAAGTCTAAAGGTTTAAAATTCTATGTGATAGCTGAAATTTCGTTCCAAAAAACACACAAATGAAAAAGTTAGTTAACTTCAAGATTAGCTTGCCAGCTCAGGTCCTCGTCACTTTTCCATGGTTCAAAATTATGAGGTCCATCGCCAAAAGTCATCGGGTAGCTGAACAGTGCGACGTTAATATTCCCTCACTCATTCGACCCCGGACAAAGTCGGTGGATTTTCATCATGCAGAAAATCGACAGCGGCCATGTCGTTTGATTATATGGCATGTAAAAATCCCTTCAGTGCCTGTTTGGCTTGCGTGCTCTCGGCAAAATTAAAACTCTTAGTATTTGCTTTCATTTAAAAATATTTACTAACCGTTATTACGTGTATAAATAATAGCAATAGTTAGAGAAATATTGAAACATTTGGTACAAAAGAAAAAAAACCTTAGCATTCTAAATGAAGGTATACCAGTAATCTTTTTTGTTCTGGGATATATCAGTTTAATTTTTATGTCCTGTTGTAATGTGAATAAAAATGAACATAAAATTTATCATAATTCGGGATTTTATTTTTTTAATTTAGAGCTCCCAATTTTCGTCAGATAATAGAAAAACATGTAAAGACTAATTTTTGTACAAAAAAAATTGATCTGATGTCTTGACCAATTTTTGTCGATTGAATCGCAATGTATTTCCTTAAATATCACTTCTACCAGATGTCGAAAGACTATTGTTAAAATTTAAACTGTAAAACTGTTTTATAAGTCGAATAACTTCTTCTCATTTGATTTTTTGATATTTTATAATGTTAAAATAATGTATGGATGTTATTTATTCCGAAGAATTTTTGTATGAGGTTGACGTTGTTTAATCAGATATGCAGCGCTCCCATTTTTTACTCGTTTATGTTCAAATTTCAAACCCGAGATTTTCTTGTTTACAACCAGTCTATCCAAATTTCAGGTAGAGGGGTACCGTTGCCGAATTATACAAGCGAAATAACAAAATAAGATAAGAAAGCAAAAAAAATTTGAAGAAAGATAAGTTAATGTATGTGTTTGTATTTATTTGAATATAATGAAGGGCTTTCTTCAAAAAAAATTATAAAAATTCCGGTAAAATTGTTTAATTTCCCCGCGATTTTTGAAAGCATTTAAAATATTTTCAAAATATAATGGTCATTTTGAGTCTGTGAAGTTAATCTTATCGAACTTGTATTTTTCAAATTTAGAATAGTATATTGATTTCTTAGAAATCTGAAAACCCACAAAATTAATTAAAAAAATTGGTATAATATATTTGGTATTTACGTATTATTCCGTCGACTAATTTTGCCAAATAAATAGACTTCACTAATTCCAACAATTTCACCAAATGTTGTCATCATAATTGTGTACGAACACGCACAAGAATGGCTTCCACTACACTTTCAGCATACCGCGGCATTTCGCGACATTTATTGATTTGACGAAATTGGACAACGAATACTCAAGTACCAACGAATTTCATAAACTTGAAACAAAAAAATGTAGTTCCAGAGTAAGGTTCATTATTTTTTTGCTTTTTCGGATGAACTGTATTGCATTCAAATCGATGCACTACTTTAGATTTGAAGAGGAAAGTAGAATTCCTATAGAATTAACATAACGTTCACGAATTCAAAATGGCCGATGGGCGGGAAATCTTAAAATAAAGATTATAAATGCACAATTCTACTTATATATATACAAATCAACATCGCTTTTTTTTAAAAAAAATCATTAAAAATAATGTTAAGTTACTGCTCACAATTTCCACATATAAAATACTAGTCCGTGATTAGATTGGTTTTTTATCAATTTCGGTTTTTTTTTTTGCCATTTTTTATTGCTTAAAGGGAATGACATAATTTAATGTTATAACTACTAAATGGAAAAGGAAAAATGTTGAATTTCTGCTTTTTAAAAGATTTGCTTAAAACACTCTTCCGCTGAAAGCGATAAAACAGATTCCATTAACGTAAATTTCAAGAAAAGGCGGAAGAAAATTAGTTTAATGTTATGAATTAGATCCTTTTTTTTATTTATTTAATCCATTAGGTTTAATGCAATATTTATCCCTACTTTTTTTATTTTGACTTTTTTATAGGCTTAACCATTCCCATTCCTTTTGAGTTTTTCAACGCCATTGAAACAGTTTAAAACACAATATCTGGAAACATATTGGTGAATATTTAAATGAATGTTATAAAATCTACTAAACCTATTAAAAGGTTGGTGAAAAAAAAATAACCCGCTATAAGCAGCTTGAGGAACTTCAAATGAACAAGAAAGCAGGTGAAAAAAAAAAAAGGTTGAATTAATTCCATTATTTATTTTTTTTAAACATTTAAGAGCAATTTTTTCGTCTTTTTTCCCTCCACATGGGAAGAAGTAAAAAGTAATCTTAACGAGTTTAAAAACATCTGCGATTTCATCGTTTTTGGAATGAAAGAAAAAATAGCACAGAGAGAAGTTTTAAATCAGCTGCAGTGAAACAGAAATTTCTCTGATTACGAACACTGAATACGGTGTAAAATGTAATGAAAAAAAATTGTGTTTTTCTTGTATAAAAAGAAAGAATTTCGCGCGGATACATATATTTTTAAAAAACTTTGAAGAGTGGAAAGTAGGTTTAGTTGATTTTTTATAACCATTTATTATTTTTTCTTTCTTTGCTTAACGGCTTAGATTTATAATTACTATTTAATTAATAACCAGCGCATTATGGTTTAATATTTTTCAGGTCCAGTTAATTATTAACAAGAAGAAAAAAGCAATTTTCTTGTTTTTGGGATTTAATTATATGCTTCAATAAATGCTAAGAATTTTGAAAGTACGTTCGCTTCTTTAGCCAGTAATTCGAATTTTTTTCTCTTTGAATAATTTCTTTTTCAAAAACTGCTAGAGAGTAGTTTATTGATAGGGTTCGTTTTAAAAATAAGTTTATTGATCAAAGTAAAAATTGCATTCAAGATGTCCATGTAATAAGGTTATTTATGTAGAGTGGTTAAAGAAAAGAAAATTATTTCATCTGAATTTTTTTAGTGTAAATTCTTTCTTATGAGTGACCAAATTAAAAATCTTAACGGAAAATACGTTACATAATGTAAGGAATCAAAAGAAAATAAATCATGTTCTGTTTTTTAAGAAAACTTGAAGCATAATTAGATTTGCAATGAAATCATTACTTAATATTAAAAAAAAGATCATGTCTTTTTTTTTTGGGGGTGGGATGTTCTTTTTTTTTTTTTTTGGTAATTATCCTTTTAAGGAATCGCGGTAAATATGTCAGTGTTTTTCTTTCATTTCAAGTTTTATCTAAAAAAAAGAATCTTAAAAACAATAAATCGTATTTTAAAAAAAGAAAGAAATATATGTGTATTATATACGATGTGGAGCAAACTAATATTTGGAAAATTTAAAGATAAATTTTTTTTTGAATTATAAATTTTAAATCAAATTTCATTTAAATTCATTAAATTAGAAAAGTATATTTTTATCTAAATACATTTGTGTTTTAAGGCGTTTAAATTTATTTTATATTTTATAAAAACTTTATTCTAAACTAGCTGGTATACCCGTTCTTCGCACGTGTGAACTGAAAAATTAAACAACACAGATTGAAGGATAAAAAAGTTTTTAATGAGTTAATTTTACATGAATTGCAAATTAAATAAAAAAAACTTTTTGCATATCTCAGCTAAACAAAAGAAAGAAAGAAAGAAAAAAAAAAACACCTTTGTTAAATTTTAGGTATGTAGATCTAATAGCTGATAAAAAGGATTTTTTTTTTAAAATTTATTTACACCCTTGAGGGTCGATTTTTGAAAATACCTCCCTAAGCTGTTCTCTGCTCAGCAAAAGTAACACATTGTTAAAAGTTTTGTGTAATGAACGCTTAAAGTAGTGTAAATAATTTATATCTGAAAGTATAATACATTAATATTACTTTCTGTTGTATTCTTTTTATGTTAAAATTGTAATATTCGCAATCAACGCCGTTTCTTAAACTATAATGACGATTCAATGAAAACATAGCGAATTGTTAACGATAGAGTCAAGTTGGGGCAAATGTCTAGCTACTTTCATAGCTCGAGCTTTATTAGAGCTTTGTAAGACCCGCCGTGTAGAGGAGCGATGCACGTTAAGAGTAGTCGGTAGGCCCTATACCGACAACGTTAAATTGAGCCATTGTAGGAACCCGTTTCTCAGAAATTGTTAAATATAAAAACTTCAAATTTTGGCTGTATAATAATTAGGCCTTTTTATTTAAATATTGGTAACATGTTTCAAATATATTGTTTACTTTTTTAAAAAAATTCATCTTAAAAGTGTCGCTTTGAAATTTGTGAAAATTGTCATTTTTTTTACGATAACTGCTCTTCTGAGCAAAATATTTTAGGAAAATTTCCAAGAAAGCAGCTCCATTATATATAGTTACATATTTTTTATGTGCAGTAAAAATTGCAAGTAGTTTCATTCATTATCTTCTATTTAAAAGGTACACGCACTTTGAAAACAATCATTTTAAGATAATTGCATTCTAAGTGTAAAAAGGCACTTAATTACAAAAATAATGAATTACAACATGTATTTGCCCTATTTTATTAAACATTAGTATCTTAATTTTTTAAACATAAAATAGGAAACAAAAAAGCCTTAAAATGTTCAGAAAATACATATATAGTAATTTTCAGTTTTTGTTCAACGAGATTTTTTTAGCATTTTGCATCAATTTTCGCAAATTATGTAACAATCTGTGAAGAATTTTTAACTTCAATGCATTATAAATATCAAATTTGACCTTATAACATCAAAAATATAATGTAAACATGTATCAATATGTAAAAGTCATGATTTGGGAATATGTGATTTTACGACGTTAGAAATATTTAACTATGGATTTGTATGTTTCCATGCAAACACAATTTCTAAAATTTTCAAAATTCAAAATTTTCTCTAAACTGTACAAAGGATTTCTAAAAAAGTCAAAAATAAAACAGTTTTTATGTTTATAAATATGAAATTGGTGTATTTTTATGCATGTAACAAACTTCTTGCAACGACAAAAAGCATTACACACCTGAGTTGTTGTTAGTTACCTATTATTGAAAAACTTTTGAATTATTAAAGCTTAAAAACTTGTCTGAACAATAAATAAACATTAATATTTGAAATTCAGTGAAATATTTAAAATATATTGTTTAGTTTTCTCAAAAACATGTAACATAAAAATATCACTATGAATTTTTAAAAAAATCGACATTTTTTGTCACGATATATGGACTCCAGTCAAATATTTTGGGAAAATCGCAAAAAAACTCACATGAATATATATAGTTACATATAAGTAACATGAGGGGAGGAAATTTATTACATTCATTCATTATATTCTGAGAAAAACATGAATACAGTTTTAAAAACATCATTTTTGAGAAAATTGAATTTTCACTATAAAGTGCCATTTTATCACAAAAATAATGAATTACAACACATGTATTTGTCCCATTTTATTGAACATTAGCATCTTTGCAATTTATTTTGCATAAAATAGTAAGCAAAAAAAGTCTTAAATTGCCCAGAATAGCATTTTTCAGTTTTTTTTAACGAGATAATTTCTAGTATTACATCAATTTTCTCAATTCTGTATCAATTTTTGAAGAATTAGTAGCTTTCATGCTCTACAGATATCAAATTCGAACATAAAACAACATAAATATAATGTGAAAATGTAAAGATATGGTTTTTGTATGAATTTGAGATGGTATTTAAAAATACCTGATTATATATATATATATATATATATATATATATATATATATATATATATATATATATATATATACACACGACATTTTGAAAGTTTTCACTTGGATTTTGTAAAGTTATCATTAGGTTTTGTTGTTGCAGACATTTTCTAAGGTTTAAACTTCAAAAATTACTCTAAACTGGACAAATTTTTTTCTAAAACAGCCAAAATAAAACTTTTTTATGTTTGTAAACATGAAATTTATGTATTTTTATGTATGTAACAAGCTTCTTGCAAAGGCAACAAACATCACACTTGATGTATCATCTCATACCTTTATCTCAGAAACTATTAAACATATGAACTCAAGACTTTGACTATATGTATTAATTATACATTTATATTTTATACTGAAGTGAAGTTTTTTAAATATATTAATTAATTTTTTCAAAAACAAACTTTTAGTTGAGCGAGCAAATATGATTATTATGAATTTATTGAAAAATGTCATTTTTTCTTATATCTGCTTAAGAATATTTCAAAAATGTCACTTCAGTATACACAATTGCATTTAAGAAACAGAGTACATTTATACTATTTTTAAAAAAAAACATTTAGAAAACACTTTTTATAAAAAATCTTACCTTGTAAAAGTATTATCCTATTTATTTTCCATCACAAATTATCTTCATTATGCTTTATTCAGTTATAAAATTAAGATTCATTACGTATGTATTTCTCACCTGGTCACAATCATATAACCTAATTTTTTTTTTTTTTTAACACTTAACTTAAACACGCGAAGATTTAGTAATTAGTAATAATAACTAATTAAAAATGAATTTAAACTAAAGAAAAGACCTAAATTTTATTAAAAAATGCCTACATTTTAAGTATAACATTTACTAAAACCCACATGAAAATCTGAAATTGCCTCCTAAGGTTTTCAGCAAATCTAACAGTTGCAGTTATACAATTATATAAAGTTAATTTGGGTATTAAAAATAAAAATTAATCGAGGCTTTGCAACTTTTCCCCAGTTTTAAAAAGGCAATGTTTACATTTCTATTTGTCAAAATGGGCGTAGTAAATCAACTGATTATTTTTTAAAAATCATTTTAAAATACTTCTAATTCATATAATGCCTTGTATGTTATATAATTGAAAAGGTCTTGATTTGTAGATTTCAGAAAAACAAAAACTCAAAATTGATTTTTAAAAGGGGTTTACCCTACTGACTGCTCTTAATACTTTATCCACCGCATTATGATTTACTGCAGTTTCTTTCATACAATATATATATATATATATTTGGATTACTACATTGACAATTAAGGGATATACATAAACAAAATACTCAACTTTGGGAAATTGAATCCGTTAGAGCTAATAAATTAATTAAAGATATTCCACTGTAAAATTAATTATATACACCTTTCCCTTAAAATAAATAGTCAAATCGTTTTCTAAGGTCTTCATTAACATACAAAAGCATAAGACACTTAAATTTTGATGTGAACTATTTTCTCGGGACAAAAATAATAATCTTTGCAATCCGCTGAAAACGCCGTCAGCTGAAAACGCAATATCTGATACAAAACTATTCGCCTTCCCCGCTAAAATACTCACCATAGAACTCGTGCTGCCATATATCTTGGAAGAGTGGATTCCGGAGAATATTCCTGCTAAGTATTGGTAGAATATCCCTTCTAAGTTGGTGTGGTAGTTAGGAGAAGGGGTGCCAGAGCTCAGGTGTCGTCCACGTCATTTGACCATGGTTCAAAATTACGTGGTCCTTTGCCAAAAGCCCTCGTGTAGCTGATCAGTGCGACGTTAATATTCTTTCACTCACTCCAAAAAATACAGTACAGTAGTTATAATTATTTTTATACTTAAAAATACAATATCTGCCTATTCAATTAAAATTGTTGCATTATAATTAACTACTAACAACAAACAAATTTTGAAAATTTGTCCAAATGATGTAGTATGAAAGAGAAAGTTTATTTACTTTAAGTATACCAGAACCGATAAAAGCATTTATTTTGAAAAAAGATAAATTTCTTTCTACCAAATGTGCATAATAAAATTATAAAAAAAACCCATTCAAATAAAGAGAGATTTATAACAACCTCTCCCTTCAAAACTTAGTTTTATTCTGAAATAAAAAAATAGGCCTTATTCTGATCACAGGAATTAATTAGTAGCGAGCCCATTGCGTAGCCAAAACAGAAAGAGTTTTTCACAAACAAAAGATAGATATATGCTGTGGTGGGCTTTTTTGCAGCGCAAGCCAGATTTGCTTACAGATGCCAGAATTTTTTCCTACTTACTTGACAAATAGCGTTATATTTTGGACACTTTTTACATATTTTTATAAATTATAGGCTATGCTATAAATTATAGCCTATGTGTTATTCTGATGTATAAGCTATATTACTGTAAAGTTTCATTAAAATCCATTCAGTTGTTTTTGCGTGAAACACGGCCAAACATCCTCACAAACTTTCGCATTTATAATAAATATCTAGATTGTAACTTAACTCAGTCGTGCGACAGCCAATGCGGGCCAAGGCCTATTGTGGCCAACTCAGTTACGCCACCTTCGGCCCTGAGGTGCATGAGCAGATGTTCCGGTCAGGTGGTCAGTCTGATGCGAAACCTCCAGTTTTAAGTTCCCAAGCAAGCTTGGTACTCATTTATCTACCCATTGAAGGGATGAAAGGCTGAGTCAACCTTGCCCAGCCCCGCGTTTTTGAACCATGGACCTGTGGTGTGGAAGCGTGATGCACTAACCACTCAGCCACTGGGCTTCATTCTAAAGTGTACTTAGAAAAAAACCCAGTTATCTGAATGTTTAAAACTTGTATATTCCTTATGTTAAAGCTTTTAATGTTTTTTAAGTTCTTGAATAACATTTATGTGGGGGTATATCTCTGCTACCACTAATACTAATGAATATTAATATTTTTATAGTTATTATATTTTCCGCCAACTGTTTCTTTGAATTTCGTTCGATACATATTCCATTTGTGGTGCTAATTAATTAGAAAAAAGTTCAGACTTCAACTTCAAATAGATGACTTTGTTAAACTCAGGTTCGTTCTTCTTTTCGAAACTCAAAACTATTTTAATGATAATTTTTAAAATTATTAGCTCCAAAGATAAATTTATGCAGCCAAATGAATTTGAATGAATTCAACGGTTTTTAAGACAAAGTTATCACCATTTACTTAAGAGTTTATATTTATTCACTGGTATTTTAAAAACAGATATGTCTCGTTTTCAAAACTCGAACTGAATTTATTTCCAGTGATTAGTTCCTTTTTCGTTTTTCACCAAATACCTGTTAAGACAGTAAAGAACTTGATAAACTATCTTATTTCTACTTCCACAAACTGAAATTTGAAGGCTTCTATATTAAAATAAAAATTCTTCTTCGAGAAGTTGTTAGTGGCATATTCTCAGTTTAAAAATTTTGAATATCATTAATATCCCAATTAAATTCTGACATTTGAAAATACTTGAATTTGAATAACTGTCATTTTTTAAAATTTTATATTAGGATGACGTTTCTTAAGGTAAATAGCAAGGGCTCAAAAATTGTTGTGTTAAAGGACAAAATTCTTAACTGTGATGTTCTGTTAATTAATATCTTAAGACCCCGAATGACTATGATAAATTCAGCATTTTATATATGTACATACTCGAATATTTTTAGAATATTTCTTTTGATATCAGAGTGCTTCAAAATCGGAATTTTTACGGAAGAATCTTGAATGGTTTGGTTTCATATTTGATAGCTAAAATTATTTTTATTTTGAGGTTATGATTTGTAAAAAGAAATGGAAGCTTTGATTATTAGACTGTACGTTCACTTCATCATAGTGATAAATGTGAAATTTTCCAACGTTTTAATAAGTAGCTGTTTGGTTTGTTAGCTTTTGAAAACTTGATTTTTGAAAAGAAATATCTCTTAAAAAACCACGTTTGGAATTTTATTAAATTTGATGTATATTTTTTTCCAATTATTAAGTGAATCTAGAGTGGGACTTTTAAAAAATATATATTATTACTGGTTGGTATACCCGTTCTTCGCACGGGTGAATTGAAAATTAAACAATGCAGATTGAAGGATAAAGAATTTTTTAATGAGTTAACTTTACGTGAATTGCAAATTAAACAAAAAAAAGTTTTTGCATATCTCAGCTAAACAAAAAAATTATATATGTTAAATTTTTAAGTCTAAAGGTCTAATAGCTCATAAAAAGATGTTTTCTTTATTTATAAAATATTATATTTTTTATTTATAAAAATAATATATAAATTTTTATTATATGTGGGTCAATTTTTGAAAACACCTTCCTAAGCTGATCTCTGCTTAGCAAAAGTAAGACATTGTTACAAACTTTGTGTAATGAACACTTAAAATAATGTAAATAATTTATATCTGGATGTGTAATACATTAATATTACTTTTTGTTGTATTTATTTTATGTTAAAATTGCAATATTCGCAAGCAACGCCGTTTTTTACATTATAATGGCGATTCAATGGAAACCAAACTAAACATTGGTGATAGAGCCAAGTTGGCATCATTTTTGGCGACCATGTTAGTAACTTGGCGATTGATTGAACGGCGCAGAAGTTGAATGCTGTAGCGCCACCTGGTTTGGAGCTACAACAAACAGGAAAGCGCAAAAACCTTCTCCACAAAAAAAAATACATGTACACATGCCAATTTACTCAGTGACCGGTTGAACGGTGTTGGAGTGATGGGATTTAATTTTTACAAACATTCACTTTTATATAGATGGATTAAACATATGCAGTAAACGTGTGTCCATCTTTTTAAAAGAGATTCTAATGTTGTTTCACTAAGCAATAAATATATTTGCTAAAACTTCGAATATAATAAAACTCTTAATTATATTTATACTTCAAATTCTAAAATTGTTTTTTCGCAACTGTCAATTATTTGCCATACATATAATAGTAGCTTACCCCCAAGTTATTGTTTTGAAAGATGAAGTTTTAAAAGAAATGTGTTCTGTTTTTTCAGCAATTACGTGTAAACTAATGCAAGTCTTCTTTTTTCCCCTTCTTCTTTTTCTTGTACTGTGAGAAAATTTCTTGAAACAATTATTTATGTAATTTATAGTTATCCTTGCGAATGTGGAAAAGTATTGATTATTTATATTTTCCTCCCGAAAAAGTAGTTCCAAGCGCAAATTACCTGAAATATTTGGTGAAAAGATTATCAATTTCTCTAAATTGTATAAGTTATTTAAAACATTATCGCATTTCTTGTGATATCTTGTCCTCCGTTATGTATCAAGTGCTACGCATGGCATGGCTTACAAAATTTTTGTTAAACTATTAGTTATCACTATACAGATCATTTTTAATAATTATGCAATCTAACTAGGGAAGTGAATGAGGTGTCCCCCTTCGATTTTGATAAATATGATACCGTTGCAAAGGTATTAGTGTGCAAATCAAAAGCTTCAATGGAACTACCGATGGAACCATACGGAAGTAAACCGTTTTCAGGATGTTGGTAAATTTTTGTATCCATAAACGCTAAAATCTAATTTTCTATCCATGTTTTTGTTGTCGGAAATAATCGTAGCTTGATTACTCCTCATCTGATGCCCCCAAATGGACAGTGGCTCTCAAAATTGGTCAATTTTTGCCAATAATTTGGATTGCAGTTTGAAAACTCATCGACTAGATCCCTGTAATTGGGCCCAAATTCGCAGGGGCGTGTGCAGCTTCTTTGACCAGCGCGTCTAGAACGCTTGCCATAAGTTCTGCTATAATTCTTCGTGGTTGAAAACCCAGAAAACTCTTGTCCTCTAGAACATGCTCATGCTGTGTATAACCAGAAGAGTGGCTAGATTCTAACTTTGCAGATAGTCTATTAATTATTCGAAAGGAATGACATAAAAAAATGGTTCTCTTTACTCAGAATTTGTTCACCAAAAACATCCTCAGCTACACTAATTATTATATTCACCCTTCCACACACAAAATTAGATTTGTGTAGAATCAGCAAAAGTATGAAGGAAAAATTATATTATTTATTTTAAATTGAGTATCGTCAATGTTATGGAAAGGTGGTATCCCAAATAGTTGATGAAATATGGATCATATTGTGTGTTCAAGTTTTCATTTTAACTAGCTGCATGACCCGGCGTCGCACGGGCTTTTCTCTACTTTTATAAATTTTCCCTTCCCTTCACAAAATCAACACTTCCAAGATCGTTTTTTGAAATTACTTTGACCTTTTTATTTCTTTCCACTCCGCTTAGTCTGGCGTTGAACGGACTTTTACCGAGTGTATAACTTAATCCGGTGTTAATTTCCTTTTTCTTTCATGACGCCAGCACTTATGTGTGGGTGTGTACAAATACGATGTGAGTGGAATGCGCTTTTTAATGATCATTAAAATTCCCTTTTTCGAAATTTGTTCACTTCTTTTCATCGTCAGACAGGTTTCTTTCCCCTCCATTTACCCCCGGCTTTGCAAGAACATTTTTGAACGCATAACATACTGTCATGGAAATTCCCCTTCACCTCTCGCTGTCAGCCCTTCCTAGTGTATGTGTGTGTGTGATTTCTATATTAACATCATTACAATTTCTGAGATTTTATGCATATATATATATATATATAGTCAGATTTTTTTTATATTTACAATTATTTAAAATACAGCAAAATTTTCAAAATTTTTATCTCTAATGGATATCAAACACATCAGTGAAATATTTTAAGTATCAAGAGTAACGGAAAAAATGGCGCTTTCTATGACAAAAAGCAGACAAGGCATTTTTTTAAAATTGCCTCATTCAAATGAAGGGTCCCTAAAATGCCTATAGTGTGGCCCACGGGTCACGGGTTGAAAACCCTAGTTTATACGACGTTCAGCTAAATATTGCTGTTTTCAACTAAAATATGAAGTATAAATTAAGAATAATTGCAAAGTTTTCTAAGAAACGAAACCACTTTTCAACCACTCCATCAATTTTTATCACAAACAGACGAAAGTAATTCCTCTTCAAGTTCTTAAAAACACTGCCTGAATACAATTCCATTCAATTCCCAGTGCTTTTTCCCCCCCTCTTTTGACATTGGAACGAGAAAACATGTGAAAAATAAGGTGCTAAGCTGTTCTGCATTTATTCCCGAAACTTCATCCATCACTCGGACATCTAAGTTGAGCAATTTGGTCCCATCTTCATCCTAGAAACCAAAGCTTTTCATTGAGTTCTATAAACCACAGAGAATCATCAAGAACACCCAAAGTGACAGAAAGAGAAGCAGAGAGAAAAGGAAAAGAAAAAATGTCATAAATCCAAATCTCAACAGAGTATCGTGTTTTTCTTTCTGTATCCCAGGCCTCTGCCCTCAAATCTTTCTTTGTGGATGTCAAACCTCGTGACACATATAAACGACTCGGTTATCATCGTCCATTTAAAAGGTTCGTATCATCTCACAGGGCCTTGTGTGAGGCTGTGCCTTTTCCTCGTTTGGTTTGCGGTGGATTTTTTTTTATTTAGGGATTTTTTTTCTCAGTCTGTCTTTATTTCTTTACAAATTCGGTTTTTTTATGTTTGTAATCTCTTTTAATGCGTGGAATGAATTCTTCCGAATTTATACCGACTTGAATTGCCTTTCACTCATTGAGCCTCATAAAACTAAATCGTATTCTTCTTTTAAAAGCGCTCCAGATTTTTTTTATTAAGTAGTCTGAATGAAAAGGTCAATAGGATCTTTTTATTTTATTTATTTATTTGCGAGGAAAATATTTTTTGAATAGTGGTTTTATTTAAACTTTTAAATTTGTTTATAAATTAGTAACGTAATACAAATTTTAATCAACAAAGTGTTATTAAGAAATGGTTTTACTCGTGGCTAGTGTGTTATGAGTTCGAGCCCTAATGTCGCTTAAAACCCGCCGTGGGGAGAAGCTAATGCATGTTAAATCTGTCGAGGCCCAAAGTTCACCCATTGTGTCATGTAGACATTCGAAGAAGGGGGTGCCAGTTTAAGGGCCTTCCTTGTGGCTCTATCGAAGTTCCAAGTTACGAGGTCCGAACCTAATTGCCCTCTTGTTGCCTTATAGTATGAAATTAATAAACACTCACTCAAAAATGGTTTGAAACAAATACGAGGGTAATTCAGTTAGTAAAAACATGATTGCACACCACACCCGGCACCGACCTCTATCACTACCACCGTTAACGCATGCGCACCATTTAGCTCCTTTCCACACTTGGGTGTGAGCCAAATTTTGTTCTTATACGGTCGTGCATCTTGGTTCTGTAATCTTTCAAAATGTCTACACCCATCAAAAATCCCGCCGAAAGTGAACTATGTAGCGCCATTCATTTTCTAATTGCAGAAAATAATTGGGTCATCGAAGCTCTCCAATGCCTTGGATGCGCCATCCAAAACAAGAAACGTGGAATGTTGTCTTCAAAGAAATTTTGAATTATGACAATGCGAAACTTCATGCATCAGCACGATCACGATCAGAATTTAAGCATCTTAAGTGGGAAATTTTTGGATATCCTCCCTACAGCCCTAACTTGGATCCAAGAAATTTTCCCTTATTCTTGAAGCTAAAGAAATATTTGGGAGGAAAACAATTTTCAAATGGTAAATACCTCAAACAAGAAGTGACATACTTGCTGAAATCTTTGAAGGCTGAGGAGTGACCGTGGTAGCCTAGTGGTTTTAGACACAATATCGTGGTCAGTGTGCCATGAATTCGAACTCTGGTGCCACTGAAGGCTCCCCATGCGGAGGATACGTTGTACGTTAAATCTGTCGAGGTTTCAAGTCCTCTCGTTGGCTTGGTGTTATTAGTTTGGATAGGGGGTGCTAGGTCAGGAATCTCACCGTCACTTGACCGAGGTTCAAAATTACGAAATCCTTCACCAATAGCCCTCGCTACTGGGCAGAGTTGATGTACCCTCACTTTCTTGGTGGCTGAAGAGTATAACATCGGTGACTACATTGAAAAATAGAGTAAGGCACGGTGGCTTTGCAAATAAAGTTTTTGTATTGGTATGTTTTGCTTATACGAGTAATGTCGTATTTAGTAATGTCAAAATGTTCTTTACTTTCTGTACGCCCTCGTAAAAATAACAATAATAACTGTACCTTTATCTCAGGGTTTCTTAACCCTATGCCTGCAGATGTATGCGCACCCGCTAAGCTATTTGTACTCGCGTCCATCACAAAGTGAAAAAACTGATCCTCAAGGAAGAATTCGGAACTCTGAGCAGAGTGTTTTCCGCCTCCTTTTTTTGCAGTCATCTCTTAACAAATCCCACGTATTGGTCAATGTATCAATATCTCCGACATTGTCTCTGTTGCAGCTAGCTAACCCTTGTAAACATCTTGTGTATTCCTATAACTATTTTTCTTTTTCTTTCTCTGTTCATATTTAAAGTGAAATTACTATTTTTTTACAAACTTTAATTATGAGTTTGCTCTTAGTTTGATTTTATCTAATCTTATTTTGCATATATTTTATTTTAATACTATAAGAATATAGTTTTTTCTCCTTCCTTTAAATCCTTTTCTAATGTCTAACACAAATAGCAAAGAAAATATTAAATGATATAATAACTTAAAGTAACTAATATATATATATATATATATATATATATATATATATATATATATATATATATATATATATATATATATATATATATATATATATATAT